>JAQBSW010001087.1:0-151002 GCA_029291075.1 Eudiplozoon nipponicum | reverse complement strand
ACATTCTTCTACCAAATATATAGTGGTTAAAGGGCGTAATACCGGCTCCTACTGATGAGTCGCCAGTAAGCACGAAACGAATGTGCATGAGATTATACTTTCCGTTCATGCTGCCTTTGGTTTATCCTTCTGGTCACAACTGAACTAATTTGTTACTAGGTTCGCAAAACCTAATACATACTTGAGCTTACTTGTTTGTGTTCTTAAACTTAAGATCAGCTTCCATGCTGATTGAACTTAAATATTAATTTGATAACTTAGTGTTAGGTAACGGACTTTGTACTTCTTACGTGGCAAAACACCAGATCAAATAACCTGGAAAGAAATAAAACACGAAAAACAGAAATACTAAATTACCTGTTCTTGAACGTCCCCAATATGTACGATTCAAAAGACAAAATGATAGCAGGCGCATATTGTGAATATAGAGTATTTATAATCGAAAATGGGAAAAAATAAACGAATTCAGCTTGCTAAGGAAAGTCAGGCCAGTCAAGTACAGATTCCCAAAACTGGAATTATGCACAATTCAAAATTATATATACTGTCAAGTATTTAAACAAAGAATATTCTAGAAAATAAACGAAAAATTTCTTTTCAAATAATATTGATTTTAATCAGCCACGGTGGTTTAAATTTATCAATAAATGTCACTTTAATTTTTCTGGAGGAAATATCTTTCCCTACATACACAACCTTCTAAAAAAATGCGAATAATAGACATAATCATTGTACTTCGGCTGATGATGTTCTCTTCCTGAACGATTTGTGCATAGTGGCATCCCTGTCTTCGACATTGTGCCCTGTAAAATTGTCACTGGCACTGCTAATTCGCCTGACGTTGACAGAACGTTATGATCTTGTAACTCGGTAGAACATGATGTCGATATGTTCAACAAAGCGTCTTGTGAAAATGACTGTATTGAATTATGTGCCTTTGTGCCTGGATTGCACACATCAGAAAAGTCCATGGAATGATGGTCATTCAACTCATCAGGTAATTCAGTCTTATCATCAATCCGGATAAACTGGGCAATGCAACGATCCAAAGCAACACAATCTTTAATGCCATTTACCTCTATGACGACATTTTTTGTTGGTCGTCCTCTTGAACTTATATGGACCTTTGTAAAATTGTGTCTGGCAGTTATTCCTATTTTCATTAGTTACATAAGCCGATCTTAGATCAGATGACATATAGCATTTGGTTTTTACTTTTCTAGTCTTGGTCGGAGCTTAACGACACATCTTATCTCTAAGTGTTCCTACAATTCAATCTACATAGCTAGAAGTCCAATCAAGACTACTTGGAGTTTCTATTAGAAGATCTCTAGGTAACCTTAATGGTTCTCCATAAACCAGTTCTGCTATGGAAGTACCTAATTGTGCCCTATATCTGTTGCGCATGGCGAGTAGTACTATAGGAAGATCGTGTATCCAGCTTGTTCCACCAGTACACCTTAACGCAGCTTTCAGTTCGCGATGCAGCCTTTCTACCATGCCATTTGCTCGTGGATTATATGCGCTAGTATGCAATACAGTTATTCCCATGATATTGAGAGATCTTACGAAAAGCTCTGACATTAAAACAATAATTGATTGCGCGGGTGGTGGTAACAATTCTTTAAATCTATTTTGCGAGCTTGTTATTCGACGACTGGTTAAAAACAATGGGATTGGTGTTTACTTCAAGCTCGCAAACTTGATTTAAAGAAAGAAGCTCTGGCATAAGCTGACTGCCACGATCACTAGTGACTCTTTGCGGAACACCGTAACGCGATTTCTTGCACTGTCATATCTTTCAAAATCTCTACTTAGAATTGGCCACTAAAACGATCTTCCAGAACGTCCCCAATATGTACGATTCAAAAGACAAAATGATAGCAGGTGTATATTATGAAAATCGAGTAACTATAATCGAAAATCGGTGAAAAGAAACGAATGCAGCTTGCTAAAGAAAGTCAGGCCAGCCAAGTACAGATTTCCAAAACCGAAATTACGCACAGTTCAAAAGTATATGTACTGTCAAGAATATGCTATTAGGAGGGGTTCAACCGGTCAATCTCAAATGTCTTCGCGATGGATCATTACTAGTACGATAGACTTAAAGATTGTTTCTTATACCCAAACGGGTAGAGATCTGGCATCTGTGAGATTTTTGATTGTGTATATAGGGCAGAAGATTCTACACTAGGCAGACCGAAATTTATCTGTTGAATAAAATACTGTACTTGCATCCCGATTAATCGTAATGGTTTACATGTTACTTAATAGAAATCATTAGGTTTCGCTTTTATAAATTGTAGTTTCTAATGTGATTTTGAATAGTCATATCTGTCTGATGTTGTTGAGCTAGATTTATTAAGTTTTTCTTTACAACACGTGTAAAATTATCCGGATGCTGGTTGCGTGTGTCATCAGATAATTGATTGTATAGTGTGATAATTATGATAATAGAAACATATTCTAAAATGTGTTGTGAAATCGGGGAAGGTTATATTTAAATCACCCGTTCCAATTTCTCCGTAGATGCAACCTGAATGTATCTTAACTTTATGAAAGTCCAGTTGCTTAATTTATTTTTACAATTCAATTATGTATATTGTTACTTGTCTAAGCCATAGTGGCTGAAGGTTAGCATGAGTTAGATTTGATGAGTAATACAAATTATAAAATGTGCGCCTTAGAAAGTATGACTGGAGTTATATATTTTGTCAGATCGTACATTGATTGTAGGGTTCCAAATAATGTTTGTGGATTCGATAACAGGCCTTACGTACATCTAAATCGAATAAACATAAACTGTTCCTTTTGCAAATTTGTACCTTTTTCAGTTGCATTATTTATTAAACGGATTATAATATTGTATAAGTGGTCCTAGATTTTATTCTTGTAGAATTGAAGTATTAATGAACAATGAAGAAGTTAGCCTTTCGTCTAGTTGGACGACGGGTTGGCTTTGTGACATATTTAAATATGAATTCCCGTGTGCTTGTGCCCGGGTTTAGGTTGGCAATTTTCATAACTCCTATGTTGATGTATATTGTATCAAAATACTAAGAGTTATTTAGAAATATTACAACAGCCCCGTTGTTTAAAGATAGAGTTTCGTGTATCTCAGCTCGCTGATAATGACAATAGTATTAAAAAATTATTACACAACAGAGGCAATTTAGATTGACAATTTTATGCAAATCAAAAAGTAGGATTATGTATGTGAAAATAAAGCAGTAACTAGTTATACAATATAGCAACAATTGATTGCGCGGGTGTTGGTAACAATTCTTTAAATCAAGTTTGCAAGCTTGAAGTAAACACCAATAATATTGTATTTATCCAGTCGTCATTATTGTTTATCGATTATAATAACGGTGACGCTAATAAACATTGATAAAGAGAAGTATTTCCAGCAACTTTAAAGCAGTTCCTCGTGTAGAAAAATAAAGTGGGAAATGACTAGGATAAAATTGACTAGAATAAGAGCTTGACAAGAATCTAGATACCAAATATTACCACAGGATTTAACAACTGTAGTTGCGAGTATCCAGCAGGCTCTAATTCATCAATTCTTTACAATGAGGAAGGTACCATTGGCATTAGTAAAATGCAAAGAAAAAGAAGCTCATGTCAGCCAACAGAAAAACTTCGACATAGTATTCTGTTGAAGTTCCGTTGGATTCACAATTTACTTTTTCGGATTTAATGACTTCGGTTTTAAATATCTAACAGTCCTATTTCTGCAATACTTCCTATTGGTAAAATGCAAAATAAACGAAGCTTAAAATTGCAAGCAGCAAAATCTTGTCGTCATATTCTGTTGAGTATACTTTGGAGTAGCGGAAACAAGATAAAAATCTTTAGTCAGGCAATTAGACACTTGCAAACAGTACTAATGGAGATTCCCATTGATGATGTTTAAAATTATTAGTATGGAGCTTAATTTGAATTAAATCGACAATAAAGATTTTTGACGAATACAAAAGTAGAAACGTGCGCTTCCAGTCAAAATTATCGTTGAATAATTTATAAAATTTGCAGGTTAACCACCTTAGACTTATGCTGAGGTGAGAGTTCTGTCTCCACGGGCCGTGTGTTAAACGTCATTTAAAGCATTGGAAAAATGGAAGACTTTGATAAAGGTTATGGGGCTATGCTTGGGTTAATTTGAGGAACAGCCATTGCGCGTGAAGTAGGAATGACTTGATTGGACAACTAAAAGCTAGTTAGTATCTTTTGATCGAAAGAGGTTACTCGTAAGTGTTGGCTGAATCATAGAGACAGGACATTATGAAGGTGGATATCTCGATTGGACTGACTCTGATGTAGGACACGCTTCTGAAATCAAGAAGCAAACTGTTCATTGCCAAAATAATATAAACTGTTCAAAGCTTTTAGCAAGCAGAGTGGAAGAGTTGTAACCAAAGGCAACAATCTTAGGAAAGGAGATTCCATAATGATCAAGTTCGTTCTTGGAATTAATTTACTTGATAGCTTGGACGACCACGGCTGGCGAGTGTGAAATTTGTGTAGGCTTCTAGCGTCGCCATGTCTGATCTCCATTGTCAATGTACGTGCTGTGAAGAATTTTTTATGAAGAAAACTCTGATAGTGATCTGCATAGTTGGTGTCAATAGAAGCAGTTAAGCTAATAGTCGATCTTTTGGAATTGTGAAACATGTGGTCCTTATTACTAGCTCATTTCCGATGAGAATTGGGAGCAATTGCTTGTTTATCGTAAACAAAATACGGTCGTCAATATTTCAGAGTGAGTAAGCACGGGCTTACGACTTGTGTAGTCCAGAATTCCGAGCCAGACTATCGCGTATTTTAAAACGTTTGCCTACCCTGTTATATCGAGGTCACGGAGGCTTAGCAAAAAGATAACTTTTGATAGACATGGATGATAAAAGACGATATGCTTTTAAAATTAATTGTTTCACTGTATATAAGTGTCGACTGAATTAATCCCAGTTATCGAAACGTATGCTTATTCGTATGGTCTCCCTTGAGGCAGAAGATAATAATGGAATAACAAAGAATATTTTACATTGCCCATGATTGTGTATAATCGCTCGGCGCTGGACATTAATCACTTTCTCATTGGAGGGGATACAGTCAGGTTGAATTTTTCCACACCTTTAAAAGTGCTAAAACTAATGTAACAAATTTCGACCAAGTGCCGCAACAGTGAATATGTTTCTGAAGCTGGACTACTCAAAACGGTAATAAATAGATTAAAATCACCCAGAACAATATAATGATTGAAGATTTGCGTGAAAAGTCGGAAATAAGTTTGGCCGTAAGAATGTCTTAGATGATTGGAAGATTAAGCGGCCTCAAAAATTACACAGTTATATATACTTTTGATTTCTTTTCATCAGCGGAAAGACAAAGTTTTAGTTCTAATGATTTGAAAGTGGCCAGGTGCTTGGGTATGTTAGGGGACCGGACAAACTCGCCACCAAGGTCAACATTTTATTCACTACGAATAAAAGAATAACTATTAATGAAGAAGAGATTATGACCGTGTAAGATGATGAATAACCAATTTTCAAACTGCAGGCACAAATGTCTGTAATTGATTAAATTTTAAAAACATGCAATTTGTTAAAATTGCTGAAAAGTTTTGAAATGAAAAATGGTTACGCTTGTATGATGAAGCCAGCGAAGATATTAAAAAGGCGACCAGAGCACGAGCGTGGGTGGAAGGGTCATAGATCTCTCATTATTGATGAGCGAATGCTCATTGAGATTAAAGAGTTTCGAGCTCGTCTATGCAAAATCTCTTGTGCATTTTTAGGACAAAAAATGCACATTTTATTGGTTAAAGTGTATTTTGGGTAATGAAAGTTCTCATTCAACAGCCCTATCTTAACTGAAATCAGTTTATCTTTAGAAGGCGGTAAATGGGGATCTCAAATGTATAAGTTGCGTTTAATATGGTTGCAAAATACAACCGCCCCATTAACGAAGTTATAAGGTTGGCGTGTTAAGTGTGGCTGCGAAGTGGAAGCAGAAGGATCCCCAGAGAAGATCGCCAAAACTCGAAAATCTCAGCCAATTGCTGTTTGAGTTCAGACTAACTGGTTTGACTGAGTTGCCAGCTTCTGTGTTAGAACTGAAAAATCAACTTACGAATGCATTTATAATGATGGAGACAAGAAATCGGATGTAGAAGCGGTTGGAGCAAAGAAAAATATACTAATAAAAGCAAATTAAATAGAGCACTGTGTAAATTTGTAAACTGTGGGCCATGCAGATAATTAGTCTGATTGAAGCGGAGATTAGAGCCCAACAACATAATGTGATAAGTACAAAAATGGGGATCTACAAATCTCAATAAGACGGAGAGAAAAGAAACTGTATTTCAAATAAAAATTCTAAAAGTTCACGTAGCAGAACCACACCGGATGTTGCGATTTGTGCATTTAATAATGATAGCTAATTTTATTTGGTAACAGAAATCCCTTAGCCCGGCAATTGAAAATATCACGATAGAAAAAATTGAATTTTGTACGTGTATGCGTGAAGGTGACTAGCAATAAAATATTTTGTCAATAATAACTATGAGACTGGTGCAGGGCGTGCGAAGAACAGAACCAAAATGCTTAGGACACAAAGTATACGACTGCTTAAATGAGAATAGGAGAACACAATGAAAATAGATTGGAGCAGGGGAGATGATGTCTTTTATTTCAAATGTTAAATTCGATTATCATAGCAAACAATTTAGTCAAAAATTCAATAAAACTGCACAGAAAAATCAACAGAGATAAAGCACTAAAGGTAAAAAATATCAAGAACTGTAAAATGATAGTGTTTACAAGCAATAAATGAATCAGACTCGCAAAATGTGCAGCAGATTACTTCCCGAAATATGACATTCATGTAAGGTAAAACCATATAACTGCATGGTGTGTAAACGTTTGCCTAATGAAAAATATAGCAATGCACAAATGCCCTCCAATTTCAACAAAGTTATTTTTCTACAAATAAAGCTTCTTGATAAATACTCTTGCACTAAATTCATATGCCAAATGAAATTTACTTTCACTAGAATTAAAGTTAAGACAAAAAACTAAAGAAGAAATGACTTAAATAGTATTATTACGTCAAAACAGTTTTTATTGCAATTTAAGTTATATAAATTAATTAAACGGTACAAAAAAAGAGTTAGCTTTCGTTAAGACAAAATTGACTAGAATACGAGTTGTTGAAGAGTTTCTGGATGACAATTCGATCAACTCAAATTTAAAGCCAAAATGTTGAGAGCAGTGAGCGAATTACTACCCGATAAAAATCCCGAGTAAACTAAACGCTTCTCACAACGTTCAAGACGGCAAACGAGAAGTGTTTTCACTTTGCGTACTTATGCAAATTTACCGGAAATGCTGATGACGAAGGAGACAAATAAAATAAATTTGAATGAGTATTAGGACTAGTGACATGGCGATTTTGCGCAAAAGGCGATGTGAGAGCCGTTGGTGTTATTCAGCAGTCGCTAGCATAGAACATAAACTGGATTCAAATTGATTAGAGATTTCACTTATCAAAAGACTAAATCATCATTCATCAAGCCATTGTATCTCTTATAAATTTATTTTAAAAGTACAAATTAACTGCGTTTTAAACAAATTGAGCGAAAGGAATTTTATCTTTGCAGGATTACGCTAGATTTGCTGCCCTGGAATATTATAGACTAATAAATTGGTTCAGGGCATGACCGCTCTGATCTTAGGACTTAGTTTTGCACGTGAACTAAGACTGGCGAGGAAGACAGAAATTCTTTAATAAGAAACAAGTTGATGCCTTATAAATGAATTATAATTAGAAATTATGTCAAACTCGCAAAAATGATTTCAGTAATTTTTTTATTACTATTCGCACAACCACTGCTTGTTTACTTTTACATTTACTATACTTAGTATTTAATCATTTACAGTCTTATCTGGAACAACAAATTGAATAACACCGTGACCCAATCAGTGCTCATACAATAAGTATTTCAACGAGCCAGAAACAATATTATGACCTAGTATTCACTGATTATATCATTTACAGATGCATTATTCACTAACGCTACGTGATACGATATGTTCACGAACAAATAGTTATTAATACAACAATCCATGCATCAGGCTCAAAGTTTAACGTAATCACTGGCTTATCTTTGTACAAAATAGCAGTTTTTTTCAATATTACATCGAATACATATTTATAAGTTCAACTTCATTTCATAATGTAGAATTATGAAAACAGCCGAAGATTTAAAGCTCCATGTAATCTATCAAGCAGTGCAGAAATGAGCTATTCTAAATATTTGTATATATTTCAGAAACCTTCTCCGTGAAAAATCAAACAAAAAGACTACGGCATGAGTGACGAATAGTTAGAATATCCTGTGAAAATAGAGAAAAATATTAACAAGTAAAGAAACGCACTCTTGGCCATTTCGATAATTAGACGTACTTAAATAACAGTCAAGATACTTAAATGAATAATAAGTTTTTAAAGACTACAAACTAGGAATTCGCAAACCTGGCAAAGATCTATCATATTAGACAACGGCCAAACAATATGAAATTTCCACCAATGCTATCGAACTATAACCACGGGAACCGTCTGAATGGGAAGAAAATATCAAGAAATATGTAGGCAGTATCATGCAATTCATCAAATCTAAGCAGCAAACGGACACACACTCATGCATTAAGTTAAATTAATAATAATTTAACAATATAAAAGTATACGGTTTCAGCATTCTGTTAAAATGACCCGAGTAAACTATAAACTATTATTAAAAACTGTAACTCCAAAAACATTCAAAACGCTAAGACAGATAGCTAAAAACAGGAACTCTTTATAGTTGCAGATGTTATGGTCTTTGAACTCATGAATTCGCCGTTTGAATTTCAAGACCTCCGTCAACATGGAATTACCAAACATTGGTCAAGACCATAAAAAACGAGTATGTTACCACATTAAATAAGGAATAGTCTATCATTTAACAACAAAGCCGCTGTAGCATCTAGCTGGGACCTAATTTTTAACGATCCGTCGTTTCACATGACGTATAAAGGGATAATAGAATAGAATAGAATATCTTTATTTGAATTCAAACCACACATGTTTCATCAAATAGATAATAATATTAGAAAAATGTACAATGTATAAAAGATATCACATCACATAAATATGTCCAATTGGTCTCATACAAATAATTAAATCTCACTAGTTATGATACGTTAAATCAATTTTGATAGAGTTATTATGATAAAGGAAAAAACGGTCTTTTTAATTAATCGCATTTGTACAATAATTGATTATATAAATAATTATAGATTCATCATCGAAATTCACAGACCTGATAATTGGAAAGTTTAAGGTATAATTCGAGTGTAACATTATACAAAAATGAGAACCATGACTAGCAATTGATTTTTTGTAATGTTAACTAATATGATGATAAATGCATAACATTTCAATTTTATAATACAGAATGTGGAAATAAAAATTTCAAGAAGGTATGTTGCTGATCACGATTAACCTTGTCTTATATTCAACCACAAGAAAGTATTATCACAATGAAAATTAGAAAGATCAGTAGGATTTTAATTTTTTTCTAATTTAGTACGTAAAAATTTAAAAGACATCTTAGATGGAGGCGTTTCTCTAAGCCCCTTTGGCAATTGATTGTAAATTTTGTAAATTTTCGAAAAAGAAAATAACTTCCCCTTTAACATTTCCCACCAAAGAAGGAGAGCCCGCGAAATGTACAAATCTAATTCCAACTTCATGAATCTTTCCTATTGGATTCGTATAGGCACCAGTCCACTGGTTCAAGTGGAAGAATTTTATGCAATGGCACATCCTCCGAAACCATAAACTTCGCAGTGCTACAAATTATAATCTACTGGGGTATATAATGAAGGAGACAGTGCTAATATTTTTCAAAACTTTTCTTTGTACAGCTTCAAGCTTATTTGACAATCCCTTTTTCAATGGATTCCAAGTAGCGGCAGCATATTCCTGTATCGGTCTAATCCAAATTATATCCATTTGTAATTTTATAGCGTTCGATAAGATATTTATATGTATTAGTGGCCATCTGTTCTTAGCACTGCTAACTATTCTTTCAACGTGTCTCTCAGCACAAGCTGGATATTGAATAGTTATGCATAAATCCTTAATTTCTTGATGAAGTTTGATCTCAAAAACATCATTAATCACAGCATCAGACACTCTGAGATAAAAATAATAGTAATCAGCGCGCGACATGGCAAAGTAAATTTTTTATACATGAAACAAACCGTTTTTCAATTTTAATAACAGATAGGTGCGTTGTTATAATTCCCTATTTGGAAGCTATCTACGTTGTCCGGATCTATTCTAACAAAAAAAATTACCTATGCAATGACACTACTATGGGGCTTTTCAAGTCCCACATAAACAGTTCTTAGTTACGCGTCCACTTTTTTCAACATTTTGTGTTACATTTTAAATGTCGACTGATTTTCTATCTAAAGTATCTTTTTATTTAAAAGAAACATGTTGCGCGACAGGAAATAAACAATTTACCTGATTTTCGGATTGCGTACCGAAATATTTGAATCCACTGTCATCATGATTTTTGCAGATATTTCAGGCTCCAATTAAATCGAGAAATGACATAATGAATGAAACAGCCGTAGAAAAATCACTAGGTCCTATTTGGAATACAGCACTAAATAATGGTAGAAAACGAAGATTGCACGAATCAGAATCAGAATCAGAAACTCGCTCAAGTAAAAGAATAAGAACACTGGACTGATATTAACTTACAGAGGTGGAGATTGATTAATTCAATATCGCCTAATTTATTTTGATTATTTCATCCTTGATTACTTGTTGTTAGTGTAGCGCCTTTAACATACATTTATCTATACATGATGGCAAGGTTTATTTTTATTTTATTTTCTTTGCACTATTACTAGTATCTTCTTTATCAGGCAATTTTTAATTTTTTTTACGTTCCGTTTAATTTAACTTTCTACCCTATTGAAACACTATCCGTTTCTAATTTAACTTTACTACCTATTACTTATTTACTCTATTAATAGTGTCATTCCTCCTCCTCACCGAAATGCCACTCGTAATTACTTCATTTAGAAAAGTAAGTGTAAAATAGGTCTGACGTGTGCAGCTAGGAAATGACAGTTATCATTTTAGTTTTACTTGTATGACCGTTACACGTGCCTGTAATTACATGTAACAGATTAGCTCTTAGTTTTAAGTAAACGCTCACGCACATACACACAAACACGCTTATCCAGTGAATAGTCAGATGTTGCCAAATCGCTGTAATTTCACTGGGATGAGTGTACACTTGTATTAACTGATTACTCCTCAATTCAAAACAAACGAGAACACATACACACAGGCATGACGTACGCTTATCTAGTGAGTTGTCATTAATTGTCATTATATCACTGTAATCTCATTGCGAAGAGTGTATACATGTAGACACATACACAAACCAATTTAACATACACTTTCCTAACATTTTATAAAAAAACGTTATGCTTAAGAGATCTAAAATCAAGTATAAATGAGGCAGTTTAAATTAATATTTCCACTTGACATATTGATTGTCAACTAAGTGTGTGATGTGTTTGGCATTGAAAAAGGGCTCCGTAATTGGAGCCTGAAATATCTGCAAAAATCATGATGACAGTGGATTCAAATATCTTTTTATTTGTTTTATACCGCCAGTAAAATCAGTTGAAATGATGGGCCAAATGTACTACTGTGTAATTTTACTTTTATTTTTCAATTCCTATGAGGTAATACATGCTTTGTGTATCTGAAGAAAATATATTCTACAAGCATTGTCGTTAAATAGGATCAAATAAAAGGAAAGTAGGTAATAATCCTGTAATAAGCGTTCAACTCACTAAGATGTTTAAAAAATAAAGGAATAGTTAAGGGATAAAATTTAGAACTGTATTCTCAATAATTCATTAACTAATAATTAGATGATATGCTCGCACGTATATTCAGTAGACATCATTTAAGGAAATTACTATATGCAATAGAAATAGTTAGCCACATAACAAGCTTTAGGGATAGACAAACTGCAGCCAGATTTATGCAAGCAATCACACTGTGAAAAACTACTCTAAATGGAGTAACTTTTAATAAATATGTCTAATATTTTGAACAGACAATTTCTCTACATTATTTAATAAGAAATAAAAAGTAAATCAGGACGCAATGATGGGCCCTACTAATAAGTATACTGCAAGCGCGGAATACGTGCGTAAATTACTTTAAAATGTTGCTCTTGTTATATCTAGTACATAAGTGCATATATGCTAGTTCTTCACAAGCTAAAAATATACACGATCTATATATATATATAATTATATGATGCCGTGATATTCGTAAACTACTGAAGGAGACCCGCTTGGAATGATTAAATGTGGGGCAGAGTCAAGCCATTCTCTTATCAAGCACATTGTTGGTCAATTGGAACGCTCATGAATATGTTGATCGCTATTGCCTGATTCATGAGCTGTTAACAAGAACGATGAAGGCGGGAAAGATGAATAAAACAACTCGGCTCAGAAGACAAAGATGCCTAAAACTTTAAGACGAATTTGAAAGAACTGCATCGATTTTATGTTGTGATGCTGTAAAACCTTCGAATCGCATTAGCGTCTTCGATGTCAAAACATTTACTAATGGACGGCCTCTGTTTTGAATAACTCACGATGAGCCGCTGTCATAGTTGACCAATAATTACTTTGAGAACAAATAATCTATATAAGTGAATAGAATTCGGTAAACCTCACTTACCGGAAACAGATTACGGTGCAATTCCATAAAGAGCCGTATTTGCTTTATTGCCTTCTGTTAATAGAATTTCTGTTGGTAAATTGACAGTTGAACTGATTATAACATTTTAAAGCTAAGGAGCTGCATGCTGAGGCATTCTTTAAAAGTTACTCGAATGGTTACCTAGTAGTTGGTGTAATGGTTTCAGTAAAAAAATAGCCATTTAGCCAATGCATGGAACGGAGAATTGACCATTGATAATATTGGTCTCATAGGATAATCTTTTTTGTGTCTTTGTAATCCGTACATTGTTGGTGTACATGATCCAGCTGGTTTTAGCTTGTGTAAAATGGTCTCATCAATCAACCCGGCATCTGCCAAGATCTTAATATAATTTATAATTTTGCGCCCCACTTTGTCCATTTCATCTGATTTATCCTCTAGATGTGTGCATTTTGTATTGTCATTCAGCACATTTTCCATCTTTTGTAGATAGTCAGATTTTTCCGTTAACGCAACGCTCTTTCCTTTATCAGCGCGTAATAGTTTGATGGCTGAATTTCTGCTATCTTTAAGTGCATTTAAATGTTGTTTTATTAATACATGCTTTTCTACGCATTTGGACGATATCAAATAGGAAACTTGATCAACTAATCAATACTTGTAGGTTCTAAGTCGGCTGTTTGTTCAAATAGCAATTCGAATGCTGCTTAAAATTAACATAGCATTTATCAGAAGGATGAATTCCAAATTTCGGCCCATCGATTGTGCCTTAATTGTTAGTTGAATGATTGATGATTTTATAATTGTAGGACGCCTTTATCAAAATCAGTTGTTAATAATCACACAAAACATCAGGGTTTATATAATTTTCTAACTTCTTCAATAATCATGTTTTCTATTTTGTCATAATAGCGTGCAAAAACAGCAGAGAAATCTCATTCTTGAACAAAAACTTAGTTCATCCAATACAGAAGATACAAACCCGGTTCTTGCCGCAACACAGCATCCTATTTTAACTGCCCAATTTTGGAATACGCCAACCTTGTAAGATTTCTGTGATCTACACGTAGCTTGGACGTGCGTAAACTCCGCACCAAATCTCATTTGAAACGTAATTGCTTAATACACTAATAACACTGTTCTTTCCATAAATACTTTCTTTGCGCTCTAAAGATTCTTTTGGAATGCGGTCCTTGATAAAATGCATTGTAACCTGTCCATGTGCAAAATGAAAATTTTTTAACAAATATAAGAACAGTTTATTTTTTATGTTCTTCTCAAGCATCAACAAATGAACATCTCTTTATATATAAATTGAAAGAACAAACAAAATAGAAACATTTGAACATTGAGAGATTGTGAAATAAGGCAACAATCTATCAATTGTGTACATCACATCAATTTCAATCTCAATGTTCGAATATGCTTCTTCTGCTTGCTTAAATCCGACTGCAATTTGTTTATCCATAAAGCTACGGATTTGACTAACTCCTTTCTTTTTTGCATTTAGTAATTATCTTGAATGCTTAGTCTGGAGAACATACGTTTGAAGTTTCGACGATATGTTGCGCAATTACAGACGTGTATTCACCCTATGATTTAAAACAGGCTTCTAAGTTGCAATGGTCTCTCATTCGTATAATTAACCGTCTGGTCGATCGGCCTACGTAAGTTGATTGACAACTTGCGCATGTATATTGGTGAAAAATATTTGATGCCGACATTAGCGGCTGTTTCTCTTTGATTGTAGATAGAGTCAGCTTATACGCCTGTTTTAAATTAAATGGTGAATACACATGTGCAATTGCGCAATACATCGTCGAAACTTCACAAGTATGTCCTCTTGGCTTAGCATTTTGGATAATTACCAAATTCAAATTGGAAAGGAGTCAGACACATTTGAAGTTTTATGAATCAAAAAATGCAGCTGGATTCATGCAAACCGAAGAACAATCTGATTGGAGCTTGAATTGGAGGTGACGCATGCAACTGATTGATTGTTCTCTTATTTCACACCCAATCCATGTTGAAATTTTTCTGATTTTTGGTCTTTCAGTTTATATATAAAGAAATGTGCATTTGTATGTACTTGAGAAGAATATGAGAAAGAAACTTTTCTTGTATCTGATAAGATTTCTTTTTATTTTCGCACTTACAAATCGTAAAATGAATCTATATATATATATATATATATATATATATATATATATATGATTCAGAAAATTAAACTTTTACTACAATTCTTACTTCGTTTTCATATAATTATGCTTAAGCGTTAAATTGGGCCTCCTCTCTATTACCACAGTAATTCTTTCGCCTATTTGCGCAAATTCATATCTTTGAGAAATAAAATTATACAATTATTCGAAATATACTTCACTAATTATAACAGGTTTTTACCATTTATATGATGCTTCTGATTTCAATCTAATATCTATCTAACATTTTTTGAATGACTTCTTTATGCAAAATAGTCGATTTATGAATGCAATATGCCATTATGTAAAATTAATTGAAATCAAAGTTTCGACAAAATGCTTAGAATCACATATTTGTGTGTACGTGTCAAGTTAATGATTTGTTTTATTTCTATCGAGTAACACGTTTTGAATTACGGCCTTCAAAATAACTTCTTAGCTTCAAGTGATCTATTTATATATGTGTTTATACTTCCTTCCTGAATATTCTCAGGAGAGATGATGTTTTACCTATTTGAACCTATAGCCATTTTCCACAGAGATCTACAATATAGAAAGGTATTAATTGAAAACAGCACCAGCTGCTTTTGAAGACGAACTAAAATTATTGACTTATTTAATGGTACAAAAGTGAAAGTTCGGTAGTCAACAGATTTAAGCGCACAAACCTGCATTATGGATATGCACCGCAAACCAAGACATTTTAAAATTAGATGTATTGCTAACCTAAATTTCATTTTTCCTATTTTTTTCAATATCATATATTATAGCTTTTCATGTGAAGGATAGCGAAGTCGAGATTGGGAAGATCTATTCGTGTTCTCATTTTAGCTGCACCCGTCCGTAGCTGTATGTGTTTAATATTATTTAATTTTATTAAATCGATAGAGATATCGTCCTTTCTAAGGTATTTGTTAAAACTATCATTTTCGATATTCCTTTTATGAAGGAACTCGTATAGGCACCAATCGGCGATAAGATTAGATTGAAGTCTTCGCGAGAATGTTATTATTATAATAAAAAAACTCACATGGGCAGAGGAGAATTTACAAAGAAAAGAAAAAAATTACTTCTACGAATTTTATGAAGGAACTCGTATAGGCACCAATCGGCGATAAGATTAGATTGAAGTCTTCGCGAGAATGTTATTATTATAATAAAAAAACTCACATGGGCAGAGGAGAATTTACAAAGAAAAGAAAAAAATTACTTCTATGAATTGTTATTAGAATGCAAATTTTAGTTATTAAACAGCTAGAAGAAACTTACTTTATTATTTCATTATGGATAAAAGTTTTGATAAAAAAGACTCATCAGTAGGAGCTGGCATTTCCTCGAAACCCCTCGATATATTCGTTCCAGTAAAGCAAATCAAGTGGACACTAAAATCTACAACTTTCAAGACTTAGTTTATTATTTTTATAGCCAAGAAAAATTTTAAATGCTACAAATATTCTTGCTTAAATTTAAACTAGTGTAAAGTAATAACTTAGCAAATAATACCTACGTCAAAATAGACGCAACCTAGTTGCGAATCGCATCCAGAATTAAAGATATACAATACATTATCCAGCGTATATCTAACAATCTTTAGACAATTTATGATTAGTTTTTCGACATGTAGAACCAGGTGAGGCAAAGAAATATAAGAATCTCCATCAAAAACTACTAGGTTGTAACTACTTTGAAAAAAACTGTCATATTCTGTTTAAAAGTTTTGCTAATTTGCTGAATTATTTTCATAATTAATGAAACGTCGCTTATTATATATGCAATTTGTCTTATATGGTTTTCGGAAGCGTTGATAGTGATCTTATTGCTGAGAACCAAATTTCTTTGATTAGATATTGATTATTTCGGTAGGTGACGTGCGCGCAAGCAATCGATATTAACGTTGTTTCATTGGTTTCATTTTTTCTAATTTTGTACTCATTTGTGGTATTTTATTTCATCACATGGCTCCAGCTATTTTTTATGCAATAAAATCTGATTACCATGTGTATTATGCTAATTGCAGTATACCTGAATATTATGGACAATGTATATTTTATTCAGAGAGTCTAGATTACAAACGCACTAAATTTATGTAAAATACAAAAAATAATGTCCAAAATATACAATGAATATATCTTTTTAATGTTCAACACAGAAGATGCGTTCGTTTTCTAAAATATGGACTATTGACCATAAAAAGGGTAAATTTTGCAGGTAAGTCGCGTTGAATTGGTAACTCCAGGGTAAAAATTTATGTCAACAGGCAATTGTGTATTAGGTGTTGCACACATAGTAACATATTAGTTAAAATATGACCAGAAGGATAAAACAAAGTTAGCATGAACGGAAGGTATAATCACAAGTGTACATTCGTTTCGTACTTACCGGCTACTCATCAGCTGTAGCCGGTATTATGCCCATCACCCACTATATATTTTGGTGAGTAATGTGGGAAAATTGTTCATTAAAATCTTCTATACGACTATAAACCTAAAGTAGTGAAGCTGACTTCATATAAAGTCTTCGACAATACAACTTCAAGGCCAACTAACTATATACAATATAGTTCTGTAAAGGGCTCCAACACTATGACTGTTGTGTCAGTATTTGATACTAACCCTATGGTTGCCGAAAAATTACATGATATCAACACTATGGTTTCTGAGCCGATATATGTTACTAATACAATGTATTTCAAGTAATGCTAAAGTTCACCAAAATTGAAAATACAACTACTTCTGAACAACTCTTACCCCGGCAAATCCATAACATCTGGCTTTAATCGACATCATTTAGCACATGTCGTGTTAATCAGGACACCATTTAATTAAATGCATAACATAGAGATACTGATTGTTGCGGAGACATAATATATATTATGTGTATTAGGTGTTGCGCACCTAATAACAATTTAGTTCAAAAATGACCAGAAGAATAAACCAAAGAAAACATACATACGTATAAAAGCGCTCGTAGAAACAAATACAATCGCATACATTAAACGATAAATCTTGCGCGGTGCTTTCATAAAGTTAACGTATCCACGACTGACAGACGTGTATTGTTTTTTTCGCACACTAAGTTATGCAATATCTTGAATCACTGTTTATAGATGTACAATTTGTTTGTCTCCGTAATAGATGGATTTTGACTGGTCCCCATGATTCTGAAAGCTTCAGCATAGAGTATACTATCCACTGAAGATTTTGGTTTAAATTATTGCCGATTGGTTCACGTCGTATGGGGCGTCATTTCTCGCTTCATGATCATTAGGTGCTCAATATAATAATTGAAAAACAAATCATGGCAAATGTGGCGTACTCGCTTGAAACATATTTTTAGATTAATTCTAGGATTACTAACGATTAGATATGCCTCAATATGAGGCCCGCAATAACGTCTCACCTATATACAAATGTATACGCGAATATATATACACACAACGAAATGTATATATATATATATATATATATATATATATATGTATATATATATATATATATATATATATATATATATATCAGGAACATGCACGTTTACATCCTTGTATGATAATAATTTTAAAAATTCCACGTTTGTTTTATTCCGCGTACACTACTGCTTAAATGCGTAAAGTTGCGCAAATGTAAGTCCATGGCGGTCAGACACATTACCTGATCTGCGTTTTGACTAAAACAGGCTGAATTCCAGTTGTTTTGCTTTTAACAATTTTTCGACATCTTTTGGTCGATCTCACTTGTATCTTCAGTTTGATGTTGTCCATTAGCTGCTTGTCTGAAAATGACACTGTAACCAGATTTTCCTACTTTCTTCTGAATTTTCATGACTTCAATTCCAGTCCCATCTCAGAGTTGACACCATACTTACAAGAATGCTACAACTTGTGGCAAATGGGGTACCTTCACGCAAGACAGATCTAGTTATATTTTCTTTACTTCCTACATTATATTTTATTCTGTGCCTTAATATCCGGTCTATATACCTATTTTCTTGTACTCGCATGTACACAATAAATATCCACACCAAACTACACGCACACAGCTACCTATACACACTGTACTCTAATCTAAGATGACATTTATAGAATAAGTATAAGCAAACCATATGAATTGACATACACGCCTATCCGTGATGTCTACATTTTTAAAATTATTTTTCCCAACGCGTAGAAGAATCAAATTTTTTAAATTCAATCATATTGCAGTAATCCTCAAATTTCCGGTTTACTTAATCTCACTGGATTTAACAAGTTGTCAAACAACATAGCGAAACAACCGCAAGTCGCACGCACTGACGCGTTTCGAACTTCCGTGACCATCATCAGAGTACAAAGGTAAACAGACTGGCGAGGATCAAACCGCATTGAATATATATGGAAAGCAAAATTAGATATGCGGCCCTCACCTCCAGCAGTCTCGCATACATTGAACTTGGCTGGAAATGTCGGCTGCACAATTTCCATGCAGTCACCAGCATTACCTGATTGCAGCTTTCGCCACAAATAAATATATAGACAATACAATTAAACAATAATTGATTGTGCAAGTGGTGGTAAAAGTTATTTAAATCAAGTTTGCGAGCTTGAAGTAAACACCAATCCCATTGTATGTGAGACTGCTATAGGTGAGAATCGCATAGCTAATTTTGCTTTCCATATATATTTGATGTTGTTTAATTCTCGCTAGTCAGTTTGCCGTCGTACTCTGATGATGATCATGGATAGTGGAAACGCGTATGTGCGTGCGACTGGCGGTAGTTTTGCTATGTTGTTCGACGACCGGTTAGATACAATGGGATTTGTGTTTACATCGAGCTCACAAACTTGATTTAAAGAATTGTTACCACCATCCGCGCAATCAAATTTTGTTTAATTGTATTACCTGATCGTATTCTGTGTGCAATAGGTTATAATGAGAAAGGTTAGTAAAACTGTTGTTATAATATAGTATTATTCTGACGTTTGAACAAGACCGAATACAGAGCATACACGAACGAAGGATATATCAATCAAATAAACATTTATACTCATATTCTGTATAAATATAATTTTTCATTTAAAAATGTTTCCACATCATATACACATCTATGTATATATAAAATTACATGTAAGCAACAAGGTGGGTTCATACGATTTACCTTGGATATATAAAGTATCGGCCATAGGTATATTTCAGTTAGATACTGTTTGTATTGGAGAACTAATATATATGCAAATATGTATTAGGTGTTGTGCACCTAGTAATAAATTATTTCAATTATGACCAAAAGGACAAACCAAAGACAGCATGAACGGAAAGTATAATCTCGTGCACATTCGTTTCGTGCTAACTGGCGACTCATCAGTAGGAACCGGTATTACGCCCTTTAACCACTATATATTTGGGTGAGGAATGTTGGAAAATAGGACGGTACAATATCCTATACGAATGTGTAAACCTGCAGTAGTGAAGCTAACATAGTGCAAAGCCTCAACATTACGATGTCAACGCTAACTCACTCTATATATTATATATCGAGAATGTAAAGGACACCAACACTATTGCTAATGGGCCTGTATCATATACCAACATTACATTACCGAAAACACACATGGTACTAACACTATCGTTGCCGTGTCGGTACTTGGTAATAAACCGATAGATTTCAATGTATGCCATAGTTCACCAAAATTGAGAATTACAATTATATCTGACACCTGCTACTCTAGTAATTCCATACACTCTGGCCTTGATCGATATCAGTTATCAAATCTTGCGGTGATTATGGCATAATTCAATTAAATATATAAAAGTAGGATACTGTTTGTAGCGGAGAACTAATATATATATATATATATATATATATGCAATTATGTATTAGGTGATGCGCACATAGTAACGAATTAGTTCAATTATGATCAGAAGTATAAACCAAAGACAGCATAAACGGTAGTATAATTTCGTGCACATTCTGTTTCGTGTCTAATGGCGACTCATTAGTAGGAACCGGTATTACTCCCCATACCCCCTATATATTCGTGTGAGAGATGTTGGAAAATAGGACGCTACAATCTCGTAGGCGAATGTTTAAATCTGCAGTAGTAAAGCTAACATCATGAAATCTCGACAATGCGACTTCAACGTTAACTCACTCTATAATATATATATATATATATATATATATATATATATATATATATATATATATATATATATATATATATATATATATATATTCAAGAACAGTACTCCATGGAATAACATTTATTAATAAATCTTATTTCTACCAGTATCTACAGCCATTGTTCTGGATTCGTTAGTATATTCGTTCATCCAATCTCACTGTACATTTGTTGTAACCAATCTCCTCTTCGTTATTCTAGCCTTTGTTTTGTGCAATTTAGACCACTACTTTTGTGCAATTTAGACCACTCCTTTTGCGTAACGTCATTTGGTGTGTCATCGCTTTCATTGTAATTGCGTCCGTAATTGATGTATGTGTCGTATTTTGCGAAGCGTTGGCTATTTTTAAAGGCATGTCAGTTATGTCTTTATTCCAGTCCAATTTAATTTCTTTTTGAATTATTTTCTGCACGTTTAAGCAGGGCTTGAGCTTATTAATTTCGCAAAACAAAAGCTAGAATAACGAAGAGGAGATTGGTTACAACAAATGTACAGTGAGATTGGATGAACGAATATACTAACGAATCCAGAACAATGGCTGTAGATACTGGTAGAAATAAGATTTATTAATAAATGTTATTCCATGGAGTACGTTGTTTTGTTCTTACATTTTAAAAAATGGTGAAATTAGAAACTATCAATATATATATATATATATATATATATATATATATATATATATATATAAAACTTTCCGTTCTTTGCTGTCTTTGGTTTATCCTTCTGATCATAATTAAACCATTAAGTTACAAAGTGCGCAGCATAATACATAATTGCATATATATTAGTTCTCCGTCACAATTTATATATATATATATATATACATATATATATATATACATATATATATATATATACATATATAAATAAATGAAGGATGTCATTAGTTCCAAGAAATGTGATAACAGACATCGATTAATGCCAGAGTGTATGGATTTACTGGAGTAACTTGTGTTCTGAAATAGTTCTAATTCTCAATTGAAATCCATTGATTTTGTACCGAGTACCGACTGGGCAACCATAGCTTTAGTACTATGTACCTTTCAATACTATAATGTTGGTATCGGGTACTGACGCAATAGCCATAGTTATGGTTTCCTTTAGAGACTCGGTTTATATATTATCTAGAGTGAGTTAGAGTTGACAAACAAGAAAATATACTTTAGGAAGTAAAATAAATATAAATAAATTTGCCTTTAACGAGGATACCACATTTTCCACAAATTGTATTTTTCCTGTGAGTATGGTGTCAACCTTGAAGTTTGGACTGGAAATGAAGTACCGAAAATTCAGAAAAAACCGGTTCCAACCTTATTTTCAGACAAGTCGTATTGTCGTCAACACACGAGCTGAAGCTTAATTAATTGAATGGATCCCGCTAAATAGCCGACTTTGTGCGGCATGTTTAAATACATCTACCAAAATCAATGCAACAAAACGTAATCAAAGTTTAAATTTAGTTGTATTTGCATTAGCTCCTTCCAAATGCAGCACAGACAAAATTAAGGAAGCTTTTTAATCCAAACTAAGCTCCTTACAATGTAAAGCTCGAGGTACAAATATTGTCTTGGTTGTGGGTACGTGAAATCAAAATTAAGACGCTTCAGTAACACATGATTTAATTTGGGTAGAAGATACACTATAAGCTGTACGCGCAACAAAAATGGTGAACGGCTTTTAAATAGCTGCGCGGAAAATAGATTATATTTAAGTAGTAGAAACTTCAGACGTAATGTAAGACGTAGCGCCACATGGCGTTCTTCAGATCCTAGATAACGGCGGACTCAAATAAATCATATAGCTATTAGTTACAGATGGCTTTTTTGTATCCAGATTTGGCCTTCTTTTTCTAGCACATATGTCGACTCGGGCCATACACTAAAATTTTCCAGATAAATAAATAGGCATAAACCCGAAATATATGTAAGCAAACACGAGCAATTGTCCTTCTGATATAGTAAAGTCAAAGCTAATCGGCCTTGATGGCGAGAAGTTTAATTTACTCTGGGCCAAGATATGTTTCACTATACAAGACACCAAATTAAGCGAAGTCTAAAAGTCGATCTCGAATCCTTTTGGACAAGAAAGGCTGAAGAAATGGAAGAAGAGTTGACGTCAGATAATAGCAGCTGTTTGTTCGAATTAATTCGCACAACAGGTCCGAGAAAATTAAAAGTTACCGAAGCTATAAATGATAGTAACAACCATTTAATAACCGATTAAATACGTCTTATTTGTAAGTTGTCTGAACACTGTAAAAATCAACTTCCTTGGGCACCTGGATCAGTTCCAATTCCTGAAAGCATGCTCGTATTAACAGGGTGGAACGTTAATCTCGAAAAACCATCAGAGTTGGATATACGAGACGCAATCCTATCTCCTGAACATCGTAAAGCCGTAGGCTCTGATGATTTCTTTCCAGGATTATTTAAGGGTGGTGGCGATAGAATTTTGGAGCTTTGACTAACCATTTTCGTCATATATGGAGTGAGGAGGCAGTACCTCTTTATTGGAATGAGTCGACGACTATTCCTATATTCATAAAAGACAATCGATATTTGTGCGATTGCAGTGGTGATATAAACTTGTCTCCAGTCGTATCTAGGTCATTTGCTTTGATTATCCTACGTCGTCTAAACACTCCACGTGAATCACACACAAGAAAAGAACAGGCCGGATTCCGCTCAGGATGAGTTTGCTTAGAAATTATTTTTACGTTAGGGAAAGTCCATGTACATTAACATTTATATCGCCATCACAAAATAGCCGTCTTTACAAACTTCAAGGGTGCATTTGACTCGGTGGATCGCAATGTTTTATTCGATATTCTGTCGAAAATTGGTGTGCCCATAAAATTTCTTAATATTAAACGTGCTCTTTACACAAACACTTCCTGTCGCGTTAAGGTCTACAACAAATTAACGCACAATTTTACAACTAGCAATGGTGTTCAAGTCTGTCCAATTTTCCCGTTTTGTTTCATTTCGTAATTGATGCTATTATGAACAACAGTCTTCCACACGTTCAGGATGCAGGACTTGAAGTTCTCCCGAGCGGAAAACTACTCGATCTTGACTATGCAGATGATTTCGACAATCGAGGTTCTGCTCAGGCCCCCTTAAATACATAGATAGACGTTGTTCCGTCTTTCGGCATGAAATTCGCACGCCTAAATATAAGATAATTTTACAGGATCGAATACCACTCACACCAACTATGCGGCTACAGAGTAAAGATCTAGAAATGGTTGTCAGGTTTACTTACCTTTGGAGCTCCATTAATAATTCAGGTAATGTGTCCGACGAGGGTAGTATGAGAATATCGAAAGCTAGAGTAACTTTCTCGAACCTTCGCCATTTATGGAGAAATGCAAGTATTACACTCTGCCTTAAAGGTCGTGTTTACAATGCATCTGTCCACTCAGTTTTATTATATGCTAGTGAGACTTGGCTCCTTGGAATTGATGATTTTAGACACTTACTGTCATTCGACCATCGGTGCTTAAGAAGCATAGCATATGCTTGTTATCATCAACGAATAACCAACGTTGACAAACGTAGACATATTTGTATTTAACCAGTCGTCGAACGGCACGCCAAAACTACCGTGAGTCCCACGTACTGACGCTATGTTGATGTTACGTCGTTCGAAAACTGGCTAAATGCAATGGGATTGGTGTTTATTTAAATCTCGCAAACTTGATTTACAGAATCGTTACCACCAAGAAGTGATTGTTTAATTGCATTATCTATACATATGTGGTGAAAGCTGCAAAAAACGTTAATGTCCCTGACTGCATAGAAATTATGCAGCCGACATTTCCAGTCAAGTACAACGCACACGAGACAGTTAGAAGTGAGAGCCGCATATCTAAATTTGCTTTCTATATGTATGCCTTCCGGCTTGATCCCCGCTACTTAGTTTGCCGTCGTACTCTGATGATGATCATGGAAGTTCGAAAAGCGTCAGTGCGTGTGACTGACGGTAGTTTTGCTCTGTTGTTCGACGATTGGTTAATTTATTTAAAGTTCGTAATCTTGATTTGAATAATAATGATATACACACTTAAATTCACATGCATGCAAACTTAAATAAATACAAACGTCCATATTTAAATAAATACACAAATGGGTAAATTTAATCATACATGAAATCATGCACAAACGTTCGAATGAATACCGAAAGATGAAGGTCTACATACATAAAAATACGCAAACATAGATGAATACAGTTAAATACTGTTTGTTGCGAAGAGCTAATATATATGCAAGTATGTATTAGGTTTTGCGAACCTAGTAACAAATTAGTTCAGTTGTGACCAGAAGGATAAACCAAAGGCAGCATGAACGGAAAGTATAATCTCATTCACATTCGTTTCGTGCTTACTGGCGACTCATCAGTAGGAGCCGGTATTACGCCCTCTAACCACTATATATTTGGTAGAAGAATGTGGAATAATAGGACGGTACAATCTCCTAGACGAATGTGTAAACCTGTAATAGTGAAGCTAACATAATCTAAATTCAACGACAATACGACTTCAATGCTAACTCACACTATATAATATATATACCGAGTCTGTAAAGGATACTAACACTATGGCTATTGTGTTAGTAACTGATACCTTTTTGAAATCGATGAGTACCGGATACTAACACTATGGTTTCCGAGTCGGTACATGATACCAACCTGATGGATATAAATTTATGCTAAAGTTCAACCAAATTGAGAATTACAACAATTTCCGAACACCTGTTACTCCAGTTAAACCATACACTCTGGCCTTCATCGATATCAGTTATCACATTTCGCGGTAAGCATGACATCATTCAATTCAATATATTACAGTTAAATACTGTTTGTTGCGAAGAACTAATATATATGCAAGTATGTATTAGGTTTTGCGAACCTAGTAACAAATTAGTTCAGTTGTGACCAGAAGGATAAACCAAAGGCAGCATGAACGGAATGTATAATCTCATTCACATTCGTTTCGTGCTTACTGGCGACTCATCAGTAGGAGCCGGTATTACGCCCTTTAACCACTATATATTTGGTAGAAGAATGTGGAATAATAGGACGGTACAATCTCCTAGACGAATGTGTAAACCTGTAATAGTGAAGCTAACATAATCTAAAGTCAACGACAATACGACTTCAATGCTAACTCACACTATATAATATATATAACCGAGTCTGTAAAGGATACTAACACTATGGCTATTGTGTTAGTAACTGATACCTTTTTTGAAATCGATGAGTACCGGATACTAACACTATGGTTTCCGAGTCGGTACATGATACCAACCTGATGGATATAAATTTATGCTAAAGTTCACCCAAATTGAGAATTACAACAATTTCCGAACACCTGTTACTCCAGTTAAACCATACACTCTGGCCTTCATCGATATCAGTTATCACATTTCGCGGTAAGCATGACATCATTCAATTCAATATATTACAGTTAAATACTGTTTGTTGCGAAGAGCTAATATATATGCAAGTATGTATTAGGTTTTACGAACCTAGTAACAAATTAGTTCAGTTGTGACCAGAAGGATAAACCAAAGGCAGCATGAACGGAAAGTATAATCTCATGCACATTCGTTTCGTGCTTACTGGCGACTCATCAGTAGGAGCCGGTATTACGCCCTTTAACCACTATATATTTGGTAGAAGAATGTGGAATAATAGGACGGTACAATCTCCTAGACGAATGTGTAAACCTGTAATAGTGAAGCTAACATAATCTAAAGTCAACGACAATACGACTTCAATGCTAACTCACACTATATAATATATATACCGAGTCTGTAAAGGATACTAACACTATGGCTATTGTGTTAGTAACTGATACCTTTTTTAAATCGACGAGTACCGGATACTAACACTATGGTTTCCGAGTCGGTACATGATACCAACCTGATGGATATAAATTTATGCTAAAGTTCAACCAAATTGAGAATTACAACAATTTCCGAACACCTGTTACTCCAGTTAAACCATACACTCTGGCCTTCATCGATATCAGTTATCACATTTCGCGGTAAGCATGACATCATTCAATTCAATATATTACAGTTAAATACTGTTTGTTGCGAAGAACTAATATATATGCAAGTATGTATTAGGTTTTGCGAACCTAGTAACAAATTAGTTCAGTTGTGACCAGAAGGATAAACCAAAGGCAGCATGAACGGAAAGTATAATCTCATGCACATTCGTTTCGTGCTTAATGGCGACTCATCAGTAGGAGCCGGTATTACGCCCTTTAACCACTATATATTTGGTAGAAGAATGTGGAATAATAGGACGGTACAATCTCCTAGACGAATGTGTAAACCTGTAATAGTGAAGCTAACATAATCTAAAGTCAACGACAATACGACTTCAATGCTAACTCACACTATATAATATATATACCGAGTCTGTAAAGGATACTAACACTATGGCTATTGTGTTAGTAACTGATACCTTTTTTAAATCGATGAGTACCGGATACTAACACTATGGTTTCCGAGTCGGTACATGATACCAACCTGATGGATATAAATTTATGCTAAAGTTCAACCAAATTGAGAATTACAACAATTTCCGAACACCTGTTACTCCAGTTAAACCATACACTCTGGCCTTCATCGATATCAGTTATCACATTTCGCGGTAAGCATGACATCATTCAATTCAATATATTACAGTTAAATACTGTTTGTTGCGAAGAACTAATATATATGCAAGTATGTATTAGGTTTTGCGAACCTAGTAACAAATTAGTTCAGTTGTGACCAGAAGGATAAACCAAAGGCAGCATGAACGGAAAGTATAATCTCATGCACATTCGTTTCGTGCTTACTGGCGACTCATCAGTAGGAGCCGGTATTACGCCCTTTAACCACTATATATTTGGTAGAAGAATGTGGAATAATAGGACGATACAATCTCCTAGACGAATGTGTAAACCTGTAATAGTGAAGCTAACATAATCTAAAGTCAACGACAATACGACTTCAATGCTAACTCACACTATATAATATATATACCGAATCTGTAAAGGATACTAACACTATGGCTATTGTGTTAGTAACTGATACCTTTTTTAAATCGACGAGTACCGGATACTTACACTATGGTTTCCGAGTCGGTACATGATACCAACCTGATGGATATAAATTTATGCTACAGTTCAACCAAATTGAGAATTACAACAATTTCCGAACACCTGTTACTCCAGTTAAACCATACACTCTGGCCTTCATCGATATCAGTTATCACATTTCGCGGTAAGCATGACATCATTCAATTCAATATATTACAGTTAAATACTGTTTGTTGCGAAGAACTAATATATATGCAAGTATGTATTAGGTTTTGCGAACCTAGTAACAAATTAGTTCAGTTGTGACCAGAAGGATAAACCAAAGGCAGCATGAACGGAAAGTATAATCTCATTCACATTCGTTTCGTGCTTACTGGCGACTCATCAGTAGGAGCCGGTATTACGCCCTTTAACCACTATATATTTGGTAGAAGAATGTGGAATAATAGGACGGTACAATCTCCTAGACGAATGTGTAAACCTGTAATAGTGAAGCTAACATAATCTAAAGTCAACGACAATACGACTTCAATGCTAACTCACACTATATAATATATATACCGAGTCTGTAAAGGATACTAACACTATGGCTATTGTGTTAGTAACTGATACCTTTTTTAAATCGATGAGTACCGGATACTAACACTATGGTTTCCGAGTCGGTACATGATACCAACCTGATGGATATAAATTTATACAATCAAACATATTTATAAAATTTTGAGTTTTCAATTGATTATGCTAGTGGTAACAAATCTGACTCGTTTTTACTGCTGTTTCTTGTTTTGGCTAGTTGGTGAGTGTGTATGCGTTTGTGTTTGTGTGTATGCGTGTTTGCATGTAAAGGTCATTCTCGCAGTATTGCAAAGTGATGTCTGAGATCTGGTCATTATTGTTTTGATAGCTTGAGAATTAACAATTTGTGCGCATTGTTCACTGTTACATATACAAGTGCTATTTTCCCCAGTATAGTTGATCGTTTCACCTCGTTGCGCAAAGTTGTCGTTTTCACGTGGTAACAACGCCAGTGTTGATTGCAGTGTTAAACGCTCACATTGTTTGGAGACTTCTGTCATCGTATGCGCCTCTGTTATTTCCACTTCAGTTTGTTGCCAATCCGACTGTATGTTTGTTGATTCTAGTCGAGGGCCTGTTTGTTCTTGGCTGGATACTAGTAGATTGTTGTTGAATTTTGTTATTCTTGGTCAGTCGATAAGAATATCATGTTGATGAAACTTTTGAATATGAATGCCAGGGGCTTGTTGTTTTATGTAAAGGGCTTCAT
Organism: Eudiplozoon nipponicum; assembly: GCA_029291075.1. NCBI lineage: Eukaryota > Metazoa > Platyhelminthes > Monogenea > Mazocraeidea > Diplozoidae > Eudiplozoon > Eudiplozoon nipponicum. The sequence goes on along the minus strand of JAQBSW010001087.1, from coordinate 121,446 downwards.
AGATAAATAATAATTTTTCTGATTTTGCTTTATGTAGAATTGTGAAATTGGTCGAATTGACAAGGTGCCCCGTTGCCAATATATGATCGGAAATAGCTGATTTTCATGACGGTGGCAAGCCTTTGTTAATCAATTTCTGTGGCAAATGTTGCTGGATTCTGCTTATCAATTGCTTCTTCGTACGTCCGATATATGTGCTACCGCACATACATGAGAATTTGTAGACTATTAATGATTTGGAGAGAATTGGCAATTGATCTTTGGCATCCAACCTCATGATTCTCTGTGTACTAAATGTCATATTAACTTTAACACTGGGAAAGTTTTCCTTAGTTATTCTATTCAGCCGCCGTGCAATTTTTGAAGCTGTAAATTCTCATGTATGTGCGGTAGCACGTATATCGGACGTACAAAGAAGCAATTGATAAGCAGAATCCAGCAACATTTGCCACAGAAATTGATTAACAAAGGCTTGCCACCGTCAGGAAAATCAGCTATTTCCGATCATATATTGGCAACGGGGCACCCTGTCAATTCGACCAATTTCACAATTCTACATAAAGCAAAATCAGAAAAATTATTATTTATCTATGAAGCCCTTTACATAAAACAACAAGCACCTGACCTTAATATTCAAAAGTTTCATCAACATGATATTCTTATCGACTGGCCAAGAATAACAAAATTCAACAACAATCTACTAGTATCCAGCCAAGAACAAACAGGCCCTCGACTAGAATCAACAAACATACAATCGGATTGGCAACAAACTGAAGTGGAAATAACAGAGGCGCATACGATGACAGAAGTTTCCAAACAATGTGAGCGTTTGTTGAAGGAGTTGCCTTGATGCGCACCTGGAATAATTGTAATTACCTGATCTGCGTATTGACTAACGCAGCTTTCATTGTTCCAGAAATTTTCTTTCATCAAAATATTTCGGCCTTGCTTACCGTAGGCCTTCATTAGTTGCATTTCACACTTGCTTTATTTGTTTCGTGAAATGCAACTGAATGTTCGGATAAGACTAAATATGTGAACTACAATAACCTATTCACCCATCCGAATACAGACAAACCAGTTCCGCCTATAGCGCTATTGATGAAAAATAATTAGTCACTGTCTAACTCACGAATGCATCAGCCTGCTTTTTATTTTTACCATGATCTTTAGTATTGTTGGGCCAGGTGATCCTTGTTGTCAACTGTTCAAAAATATTATTATCTACACAATTATGAATAACTTTATATCTATATAACTAAATTACTATATATATATATATATATATATATATATATATATATATATATATATATATATTCAATTGAGATATAAATGATGAGTGGAAGCATACGTTTATTATAAAGCCGGCATGTACAATACAGCTAAATAAATAAAGCTTCCTGATGGTTATTTGGCAGTGGCACAACAAAACCGATCAGATGCATAATTTAATCCAGCTGTTCAGGCGTTATTATTTATAAACTGTCTTTTTATATCTATAAATAGCCAATATCTTTATGCATTATTTGGAAAATAATCTGTTGGATAAGACTCCATTGAAACCAAAACTGTACCTACGTTTCTTGGATGATATATTACTGATCTGGAACCATGGTGACAATAAATTGGTAAATTTCTTAAATTTAGCTAATCGAATGAGCGAACTACAATTTACCTTAGAAAGGGAATCGTCGGGTGAATTACCATTTTTAGATGTCAAATTAATTAGAAATGGTCTGAAATTGGGAAGAGATATTTATAGGAAGGATACTTATTCAGGAATCCTTCTTAATTTCAAGTCCAATCACCCGTTTCGTATGAAAGTCGGGATCTTAAAGTCATTAACATTAAGAAGTCTCAAGTTAACAGATATAAAGCATAGGAAGTTAGAATTAGACAGACTACGCGATATATTTAAGACTAATGGTTACCCTCCTCATTTAATAGATACAACAATGAGGGACATGGTGAAGAAATTTAATCCTAGTTTGAGATACACAAAAGCGGATAAGGATAAGGAAGAGCGGAAGGTCATGGTATTACCGGACTCTATATTAAGTAGGAAAGTGAAATCAATAGCTTTAAAATACAATATAAGGACCGTTTTAAAACAGCCCCTTACACTAGGCACTATACTCCCTAACCAAAAAGAAAAGATTGAACCCTTAGACACTTCAGGAGTGTATGAGATCCCATGCAATGATTGCAGTCTCAAGTATGTTGGTGAAACCATGCGTCCAATCAAAGTAAGAAGAGGTGAACATAAAACTGCGTGTAAATATGGACATATTGCTAAATCTGATCTTGCTCGTCATGTAGTGGAGACTGGGCATACTATCGACTGGGAGGAATGCAAACGCATAGCAATATGTAGTCGTAATAGGATGACGAGATTGATTAGGGAATCTATAGAAATTAAATCTAGAGATAATATTATGAATGAAACAGCTGTTGAAAAATCCTTAGGTCCGATTTGGAATACTGCACTAGCTAGTGGAAGAAAAAGGCGATTGCATGAATTGGTAACTGAAGCTAGCTCCAGTAAAAGATTAAGAACATCAGATTAAGATTGACTAATTAGTGGGCTTTTATTCAACAAATGAATAAACAATTATTATGAATATAGTCTTCAAAATTTCATCTCTAACTGTTCATTTGATTTTAAAACAAATAGTGATTTCAACCTTAATTTTCTGTTTTACACCCCCACCCTACCCATTGGAAATATTATAATAATACAATAGTTATAAGTAATAATTTGTCTGACGCGTGCAAAGGGTAAATTAATGTCTATTGACTGCAGTTTCATTTAGATGTACGTACATGTGTATCAAAATAAAATAATTTAACCAAGTTTTTTAGTTATGCATACACATACACATGGACATGCGTGGCGTGCGCCAATAACTGTTATTAACTTCTCTATCTTGAGTACAACCTAGTGGTTTGAATTGTAATTTAACATGTGCAATAGTCTTTCGGACTTCTGGTTTAATCACTCATGGCATGTTTTTATGACGAGTGTTTCTGAATTATGGGTCTCCCCCATCTCAGTTACGTCATTTACACTGAGTGTGTTAAAAAACGAATAGTTATTGCATGCAATTGATAAATTATTATTCAGCCACTCTGGTCGAAATTAGTTAGATGAAAACAACGGTTATGAAAATGTACACACACACAAATATGTGACACGCGAATATCTAATGAAAGGTCAGTCTGAGGTATATAAATATTATGACTAGAGGAAATAAAACACTTGCTTCATTTGTTTCGTGAGATGCAACTGATGAAGGCCTACGGTAAGATGGGCCGAAATATCTTTCTAAAAGAAAATTACTGGAACAATGAAAGCTGCGTTAGTCAAAACGCAGATCAGGTAAATAAGAGGACTGTTAGTTTTTTTACTCAAGTCATTTTATTTCGTGCTTAAATAATAAATCGAATGGTTCCCAACTGGTTTGCATTATTTGTCAATTTCAGATGCAATTTGGCCTATACCACTTGAAATGTCTGCAAAAGCAGATTATTTCGCTGTTGTATGAAAACTCAGGAAGGCATTATTTGATCGATGGCTTCAATACGCCGTTCAGTAAAATATAAGGAATTTTATAAAACTGGGACCGCTTTTTTGAGGCGTTTACTTTTAGATTATTTCGTGTAAACAATTCAGAAGCAGAGATCTTGGCTGGCTGTAACTCATTTTCTTGTCTACTTACGCGACGAAATCGACAGCATATTTGTGAACAATAAGATAACCAACACTGCCAACCACAATCCTTGGATGCGTTAACGAGGGCTCTGCAAGTAGCGTATCGACGATATAGTTAACCAATTTACAATGTATTACAAAAAATGTAGAATAAAGCAGCAGTTGCGAAAGATTTACGACACTTGATACTGATAAACGCACAAACGGAGGCTTCAGGGCAGAGAGCCGAGACGGCATTATTAATCATAGCATGAAAGAAATCTGAGGAGAAGCTATCGATTCCAGTTGGTTTACGATATGTGTGAGCATTAGTCAACATGTAAAAAGATGAAGAATTGATATCGATCCAACGACAATGTTGAAGCGTCAAATTAATGATGTCTACACTGCTTGCGATATTTCTTAATTGAAGAGATTTTTAAAGTACTTGACGAGCTTTGCTTCATTACCTGTTGGCGTCCGTACTCCACCGGTGGAACGGCTACATTTGTTGCGTATTACCCTTGTACATAGTTTGAATAGAATAGAATAGAATATCTTTATTTGGATTCAAACCACACATGTTCTATCAATTAATAATATTGGAAAATGTACAGTATAGAAAAAAAAGATATCGCATCACATAAATATGTGCAATTAATCTCGTGTACATAAGTAAATCTCACTAGTTGTACTGTCTATATAACAAGGTAAAATTCGAGTGTAACATTGTGCAAAAAAATGAGAAACATGACTAGCAATTGATTGTATGTATTGTTGACTAGCATGATGATAAAATGTATAACCTTTCGATTTGAATAATGCTAAAACTTGGAGATAAAAATCTCAAAAAATTATGTTTCTGCTAACAATTATCCATGTCTTTTATTCAACCATGAGAATGTATTATCATAATCAAAAGAAAAAGTATCAGCAGGATTGTAGACTTTTTCTAGTCCAGTAGATAAAAATTTAAAAGACATCTTGGATGGAGGCGTTTCTCTAATTGGTAATTGATTATAAATTTTGTAGATTTTTGAAAAAGAGAATAACTTGCTCCTAACATTTCCCACCAAAGGAGGAGATATTGCCAAGTGACCAGATCTAGTTCCAACTTCATGACTCTTTCTTATTGGCTTCATATAGGCACCAGTCCACTGGTTCAAATGGAAAACTTTTATGCAATAGCACATCCTCCGAAACCATAAAGGTTGCAGTGATACTAACTGCAACCTCGTGGCGTATATAGTGCAGGAGATAGGACTAATTTGTTTCACGACTTTTCTTTGTACAGCTTCTATCTTATTGGACAAGCCCTTTTTAATGGATTCCAAGTAGCGGCAGCATATTCTAGTATCGGTCTAATCCATATTAAATACATTTTAAGTTTTACGTCATTCGATAAGATATTTCGATTTATTAGTGCCCATCTTTTCTTGGCACTGCCTACTATCCGTTCAATGTGTCTCTAAAGCAGAAGCTGTACATTGAATCGTTATGCCTAAATCCTTTATTTCTTGCATAAGTTTAATTTCAAAAAACATCATTGATCACTGCATCATGAAAATAAATATAATTAAAGTCTGTTCGGCTACCTATTTTTACAGCTCTTGTCTTCTTACTATTTATTCTCAGCCCTAGTGTCATCAAATACCTACTTAAATCATACAAATCTAGTGTCACATTATTTTTAGCGAATTCGACATTTTTCGGATCAATTGGAAAGATTATTTTTAAATCATCAGCGAATTTGCAAACTCGACCGTTAAGAATCTTAGCTTCCAAATGAGCAAATACGATTTTAAATAAAATTGGTCCTAAACTCGATTCCTGTGGAACTCCACTTGTTACTTTTTTCGATTCTGATATCAAGTCATTTACTTTAATACTCATTCTTCGATTATATAAATAGAATTTAAGTAACCTAAAAATATTCGGGTCAATATTGAATAAATTAATCGCATTCAGAATAGCATCAAAAGATATAGAGTCAAAAGCTTTTGAGATATCTATAAATACAATTAGTGCATCTAACGTTTTCTCGTCTAATGTAATTACATGTTTCCACATGGCAAGCATATTAGTAGTTGTCTATCTATCTTTCGTAAAGCCATGTTGATATATATCTATATCAGCCGGCAACATACATTCTAAATGATCTAGTATCAATCTTTCTATTATGTTCAAAAACGAAGGGATAATAGAGATTAGTCTGTAATCACTGGCGCACGTAAGTTTACTTACTTTTGGCAACGGTTTAGCTACTATATTTAGTATATCGATTGGTAATTTCCCATTCTTCAAAATCCTATTTATAAAATTTCAGAGCGCATTCATAAAATTTAAAGGTAATTGAAGTAGGTTATCAATCGAAATACCAAAGTGATCTTTTTGTTTTTTTGATTTTATTTTTGACATTAATTTTATCAATGCATCACCGTCCATAACTAGTCGTGGTTCCTGGTCTCCCGAAGGATCAGGTAGATCCATGAAATTGCTTTCATTCTGTGGATTACATATCAAATTGCCAAATAATTCATCCAATTCACAGAGAAATTAATTCTCAGTTTTATCCACAGGTAATATAAGCCTCAACTTTTCCTTGTATTTACTGTAATCCGAGAGGAGTTTTTAACCTAGTCGAGGATTACTCTTCAGTTTGGCCAAAATAATTCGTTCAGATCTTTGGCGGATTATCAGCGGTTATGAATTAATTTCTTTGTCAATCACATCTAATCTCATTTATTTAATAGTGTTAATAAGACTACACTTCATTATATTATCTCTTTTAATTCTTAGTTTACATAGTTTCCTATTGATCCGCTGCGGTATAATATCTGTAAACGTAGATGCCTGAAATAAAACGGATAATAATGTTGAAACAGAAGAAACAAATTTGTCAGTGTTCATGATATAAAAATTTTCATGCTTAACTCTCTAAAAAGATTCCAATTGATTCTGGAACATTGCACGTGTGCATTTTCAAAGTTAAGTTTCTGTGCTTGGCTACTCAAGATGTTCCATTGTAGAATAATCTTTGAAATAGTTAACAACATCATAACAATGTGATTGCACTGATTCAATTTCTAAGTATACATAATCTAAGCATTGCGAACCTCTAGTTGATTCCTTTATAATCTGCTTGAGATCATGAAAAAAAGTTGATAATTTCACTTGTTAAAATCTCCTACAACCACATTATATTCATGACAGTCAAAAATAGATTGAAAAGAATTGGTAAATGTTTGATCATCATAAAAACTAGCGTACGGCGGTCTACAAACCGTTGTTAAAATCAGATTATCAATTTGTATAGATAAAACATCAATGATAGCACTGTCATCACTAGTATATAAAATTTTCGCATTTAATACAGATTTACTATAAATGAGTACTCCTCCACCCCTTTTATCCAGCAATCTGTCTTTTCTAAATAAAGAATATTGAGGAATATCAAATTCATGGTCTTTAATATCATTATTGAGCCAAGTTTCGGATAATATTAGAAAATCAAAATCATTACTTAATATAAAATTACACAGCAAACCGTCTTTGTTCTTAACACTGCTAAAGTTTGCATAAAATAAAGTAAATGTAGAGTACGACATATCTAAACAGTTATCAACTTTTACTGGTTCAGCTTTGTTGGCTTCTTTATTATTCTTTTCCCTGGTTTTGAGGCTAAACTTCTCCTCCTCCCCGCTGTCCACAACATTGAGTAAGGATACATAGTTTTTTGATGTTGCAGTCTCACTCGATAGATTCCTTATAATAGCTTGATCAGAGGTTTACGGCTTCCGTTCCTGGTAGGTCTTTAACTTTTTTGCTTTTGCCAACTTTCGGTGGAGAAACGTTTTGTCCTGTCCAATAAATATGGTGTGAAAATTCGAATTTTTATCTTTCTTTTTATTGATAGAGTCTATCTGCATATTTGTTGGACTTTTGATAGATTTACAACTACTGACCTTGGACGATATGACCGTTTCCCCACCCTATAGCATTTAGCAATGTAAGCATGCGTCTCTTCATTGATTAAAACATTTAATTTCTCGACATCTTTTACGTCGGCATTTTCATCAAGATTAAATAAAACTAACTGATCTTGTTTGCTGTTTCGCGCTGAGACTTCGTTCGCTAATATATTCAGTATTTCTTCACCTGATGATTTGTTTTTGACTGTCGTGTCGCCTTTCACTGTTATATCAGCCAGTTCAATCCATGGCAGAACATCTGTCTGTAATTTGTCTAACTTCGTATGTAGTGCCTCAATCCGTTCAACATATTGCGCGCTTAAAGTTTCATTATTCTTCACCGCTAGTTACAATTTCGTCGCATTCACAACAGCATCATTTTTCAATTTTGATATTTCATTTTTTAAATAGTTGTTCTCTTCCTTCAACACCTTCATTGAGTTCTGAAGGTCCATAACGATTTTTTCAATATCAGTATGCGACAAAATCGGAGCCATTTCAAACCGCGCGCGATAGTGACCTGATAAAAAATTGTTGTTTAAAACGTCTCGGCTTCAAGTAAATGAAAAGTTTTTAATCTCAACGATACCTTTTGCTTACCAGCTATGTAAGCTATCAAACGTAGGTGCAAATACAGTTTTGCAGCATATATTGCGTGTCAAATAGCTTTGGTTTTCGTAGAGATAGAAACCGATTGCTAAGGTTTAATCGTCGAGATAGAATTTAACGTGTGTGTTTACATCTTTTCAGTAATGGCTATTCAGAGTCTATTAATTATTCCATCCGCTGTAGAGCCTGGCCTATTTAAGCCAAATGGCAGCCGTGCTGCACATTTGTATGTGTTATCATTATTCGCACGCTTGGCTATCATATTAGCGGCCACCTAAAGCCAACTTTAACCCATATTCGACGACAGAAATTCTTAGCTAATTTTCATCTATTAAGCCAGTGCCGCTCGTGACTAGGATAGCACAACCAACAACTGTTTGATAGAACTTGATCGATCTGCGAATGGTCAACTTTCACGGTTCCATCTGCATAGTTTACATTGTTACGCCATATGCCAAGATTCTACTCTTAGTGCTTTAAGCTTAATTTCACGACAATCAAATCAGATCGAAGAGCTGGATTTGGTATTTTTTGTCATCAACTTATGTACACTTGGTCAAGGTCTATCTGCTTACACTTCATATTCCACATAGTCCTTACCTAGGTTAGCGCTTAATGCGCAGGTGTGTCTTATCCTCCCAATACTAGTGACTGGACCTTAACTTTGATGTGCAGGTTCGTTCACCGTTATGACTCTTTGGGCTCTACTGGTGGTGTTAATACGCTTTTTGGAGTTTTTCATGGAAGACAGAACAATAAAGAGAAGTCGGACTAACACAGTTATTACCTTCATTAGAATGAGTGACCTAGTGTTCATTTTCAATCTATACAAACCGACATATCTCATTGCTATACAGTAGTTAAACACGTGTTTATTATAGCGGTGTACTGCGTTTCTTGGTAATAAAGGTATGTCTTATCATCATTCATGTGCAAAGGATTATCTGATAGATTTTATGCAAATCTACCATTTCTTTAAATCAAGTTTGCGAGCTTGAAGTAAATACTGATCCTATTGCATTTAACCAGTCGTCGAACAACATAGCAAAACTACCGCCAGTCTACGTCTGGTTAAATACAATGGGATTGGTGTTTACTTCAAGCTCGCAAACATGATTTAAAGAATTGTTACCACCACCCGCGCAATCAATTATTGTTAAATTTATCATTTTTAGAGTATATATTCATGACACCTACGAACCTGGACCTTACTCAGAACCTTCCGATCTTTAAACCAGAGTTTCAAATTATCCAATCAAATAAGGTTTGCACATAAAAATGGTTAATAGAAGGAAACATGATAAGTTGTAAGCTACTCTGTGGCTAAGAGATAGCTAATTATTTGGCTTGAGTAATATTCTGAGATCAAAAAATTTAGCTTCAAATTCTTCCTGCGTGTTTTAAAATGCTACCTGTTCTTGGAAGAAGAAAGTTAAGAAGCCCTTCATCTTACAGCTAGCTTGACCTGGACGTCATAAAAGTAAACACGAATGATCAGCCTCTTCTTCCAAGAAAAGCAAGCAGGTTAGACACTATTCGCTTAAAATTTGGATGCTTTATGAAGGAGTTATTTCTTTTCGCTTGTCTTCTCTGATACAACAGTTTTGTGGCAAAACAGCAAAAGCTTCATATGATTCCAGATATTCTGAAATTGTTGTCTATCTCTCCGTCTTGTCTGCTCCACAGTAGTTTGTTTTGAGGCTGGAAAATTAGATTAACTTTTCTCAATACAAATTTATTCTGGGTAATAATAAGTAGTGCCTACCATATAAGTATAAAGGTGTAGAAACACGCGTGAAAACATACATATGAATAATTAAAAAAATGAATTGACAAACTTATATACCCAACAATATACAAACACGACTATGATACAATTTAACAATAATTGATTGCGCGGGTGGTGGTAAAAATTCTTTAAATCAAGTTTGCGAACTTGAAGTAAACACCAATCTCATTGTATTTAACCAGTCGTCGAACAACATAGCATGATACTTTTATAAATCTATGCCGATAAACAAACCAAACAGAATCACAGATATATGTATGCATAAATATATAATTATCAGAATTGCTATTTACGTTGTTTTTTACTCAATACTCTGGTTTTTTAAGAAACATAATCTAAAGCTGAAAAGGTGTGTTATGAGCAAACACAGAATATTAGCTCAATAATATACATACACTTGTTAATATAAACTTAGAATGTTATTATGTAGAAAAGGCAATTCATCCAGTAGACCGGTTTCGTCCTTATTAGGAACTCTTCATTTAATGGCCAGAATTTGCCGCGGACAGGCCTCGAACCTGGGCACGTCTGCTTCAGAATCTGTTGCTACGCACAGTTTTCCGTTATACGCTAAATAATGCCTCTTGGTAAGCCTTTCTTATAGTTGGAACCTATATGGCATCTCATTAGACGGAAAGATATAACTAAATACCCGCACAAGAACATTATTTAACAGGCACCACGTTGCCTGAGTATGTGGTATTATAAAGAAAATTTATAGAATTAAACAAAAATTGGTTGCGCGGGCAGTGATAACATTATTCAGATCAAGTTTTCAATCATGATATAAACACCAATCCGTGAAGAGTTCCCAATAAGGACGAAACTGGTCTACTGGATGAATTGCCTTTTCTATATTTTGCAATTCTTAGTTTGTACTGACAAATTTATGCATATACTGGACTGGTGTTTATACCAAGATTGCACCATTGATTTAAATAATTGTTATACCCGTCTGCGCAACCAAAGTTTGTTTAATAGAAAATGAGTATTGCTAAAATTTAAGTTATTAAAAACTTTGCCGAGTAGCAACGTAGATTTTCCAATGAATTAAATTACTAAATCTGCTAAACTCACATAGCACAATGGAATTTCTAATAAAAATCCAATGTGCTAAGGCAAAACTAAAATTTCTCAGACTCAAGAAGTTTTTTATTCTCATTTTAGTCTTAAATGTTATTTATCGTTATTAACATAAAAGTTGTAGATCAACTCAAGTTAGCCGAATCATCAGACGCTTTTCACCTAGAACAAAAGCAGGTCTAGGATGCGATATTGATATAAGCGTTTGACCCATTAGGTACATATGTCTGCCAGTATAAACTACTACTACTGTAACTCGGTTAGTTATTTTCTCTATTAGGTGGAGTTCATATGGCATCCATTTAGACGCAAAGTTCCAACTAACCGTCCCCAATCTGTCATTACTAAACAGACACCACAGTAGATGGGAAAGTGATACTGAAATGAACATTTATATATTTAAACACACAATTGGTGAGCAAGCGGTGATGACATTTACTACAATCAAGGTTGCGAACTATATATATATATATATATATATATATATATATATATATATATATATATATATATAGTACGTGATGAATTCCAAATAAGTACAAGCCAGTCTACTGGATGTATTGCTTTCCACACTACAATTCCTAGTTTCTACTGACAAATGTAATTACTTCATACATCAGGTGTTTTATATCAAGTTCGCAACCTTGATTTCGGTAAATGTTATCACTACCCACGCAACCAATGTTTTTTAAATATAAAAATGTTCATTTCAATAACATTTCCTCATCTAGTGTGCTGTCTGTTCAGCAATTACAGATTGGGGAGGGTTAGTTTGAACTTTGGGTCTCAATGGATGCCATATGAGCTCCACCTAAAAGAAGAAAAATCAAACAGGGTTATAGTAGTTAGTGTATGACTGAACATTTTGTGTAGTGTGCGGCAGGGTGGCTCAATAGTTAGAGCACCAGATTCCGTAGCTGACGTGTCCAGGTTCGAGCCCTGTTCACGGTAAGCTCTTGCCAGTACGCGATGAGTTCCGAATAAGTCGAAACCGGTCCATTAAAGGAAATGCCTTTTCTACACTATGCAATTCTTAATTTATACTGACAAATGTAAGTACCTAACGGATTAGGTGATTATATTAAGTTCGCAACCTTGATTGTAATAAATATACATATCAGTTTGTTATTTGGATGATAAATTTTCAAATTTATTTAGAAGCAATTATTCTACATGATCTTTTCAAATGTCTTAATTGCCTTCAAAAAGTTTGAATTGTTTTTTAAATCAAAGTTGCGAGCTTGAGATAACCATCAATCCAATTAAATCTAACTCGTCGCAGAAGCTTACAAACTTTATTTAAATAATTCTTATCACTAACTGCGCAGTTAATGGTTGCTTAATGAAAACATTTCATAAGACATTTGAATAATGAATCAGGGATAGTGCGGATAGTGATAACAACTTTGTAAATCGTGGTTGTGAGCTTGCGATACACATCAATCCAATTGTATCTTACCTGTCGTAGAAGCCTGCAATCTTGATTTAAATAACTTTTGTCACTACTCGCTCTAACTATGATTGCTAAATTTAAAAGTAATAATTTATTTGAACAAACAAAGAAAGGTAGTGCGGATGATGACAACAATTTTGAAAATCAAGTTTGCAAGGTTGAATTAGACATTAACAAGACCAGTATTTTTGATCGACGGTAGTTGTGTTACATTGAGCGACAAGCTAAATAAATGGATTCAGTGTTTAGTTAAAGTGAGATAACTGAATTTTAGTACTTCATCAACTAATAAACTAAATAAAGAATATTTTCTGACATTTTAGGGCACTTCTTATATTCTCATCATGTATTGTTTAAATGTGTGATTTTTGTAAATCTTGTATTTGCCAAAAGGCAAAGATAGTGTTACAGTTGAGGATATTGGAGTTAAATATTTTCTTTTAACACTAGTATTTGAAATACTTGTAATTGACTGAAGCACTTTTAATTAAGTAATTGTCTTATTATTACACATTGTATAAAAACTCTCATTTTGTAATAAAAAACATGAACATAATATGTGCTTTAAAGAGCAATAAGTGTTGCGCGCGTTTCTTTGGCCGAGGAAAGTAATTTCTTTTTTCTTACACTGTTTGTTGTCTATAAATAATTAGGTAAGTATCACCGTGAGGAACAATGTTGATAAAATAAAATATACAGATCAAGATGCATGTATACAATGCGTACGTATAAAACAGGCATCTCTCTCGCACTATGGACACAAACAAAAACTGACACATAAAACTGAAAAATCACGCATTCCCCTCGGAACCACCCAAAAACTGATTAAAATAGTAAGATGTCCACTGTGCAAAATAGTTTCCAATTATAAGTAGTTAGCTTTTTCAGGCATCACTCACTTTCCTTCTTTTATTTTCTTTGAAGATAGTTGAGACTACCACGTAAATTCGAAATGTCTACAAAATGGGCTTTAAAATCGTAATTTAATTTTAAATTAATAAAAGTTGTTACCCTTTAATTACGTCAATGTTGAAGGTAACGCTGCCTGTGCAACTTGTTAGAGATTGAAGGATGTCAGGTGGGCAATTTCCGTACGTACAAACTATTTAGATTTCAAAAACCTATGTTAAACTAATATGGAGAATAACTATATATAGTTGCACAGTGCTATATAGTATCAAATTAGGACATATCATCACGAGCGAGGGAAACATGGACAAATCGTTAATTTTTCACGATGATGATTTGTGAATACTGATGAAATTTGCTTCCCAACTTGCCCATTTTTCAAGTGAATAAATGAAATTATCTTTTTTATTCTAGTGCTTAGTCTATGTGATGCTTATTTAATATAATTGGTGTCTAATGAATTAAATTTGGATTTTTTTATCGGTTGTAGAGTTGTAATTACTCTAAGCTTGTCTTATCTCAGTCTGGAGAACAAAGGTCATTCTTTGATGGATAAGACGTTAAGCAAACGTGATGATTTGCTAAGTGATGAGCCTGACAATGTTTCAAATGTAATGAACAAACATGATATTGAATGCACGGCGTCTACACAACAGAATGACGTGAAGATAGCGGTAATTGACAGCAACAGAAAATGCCAGTTCTCATTTCCTTTGAAGTGTACTGTAACAGTTAGTCTAATTTATGCCTGGATTTCGCTTGTAAGTGGATATATGGCAATAACTGTAAACTTGCATTCTTCAAACTTATAACAACTCTGTAATTTATTGAAAATTTATAACAAGCTATTTCATAAAATTTTAATAAGCGCCAGTATTTAATTGGTCATTAATAGACTGATTTTTGTTAGCCATCTTTCTACGTAGCGACAGTACTTCATTATTAATTAGAAGGTCTTCGGTCGTTGTTCGGAGCGTTGTCAAAACTTTTTTTGCTAAATATCTGTATCAGCTACTTTATGAGGGTGGGTCCGCTGCCCTTGCCAGAGGAACTTTAAATTTGGGTCTCTTCAACTTGGGTACTGAAAAGTAATCCACATTAGTGATAGCAACTATGGATATTCGATCAAATCTCTTTGTTAAGCTTCAACTATTAACTTTCGGTATGACACCTATGTAGCTCTGCTTTGTATTAGATAATACATAATACCAGCTTTTATCGGTTTCGCTACTAATCACATAATTCAAATTGTGTATCATTTGTTTTGGACCGACAGCTAAATCAGCAAGTAATGATAATCTAATCAAAACTGAGAACGAAGTGATTAAAATTAGCAATTCTATTGCATAAAAATTGGAGTAAGAAAATTCTTAAACTTTTGAATGCCCAGAAATTCATCTACACAATTAAGTATTTAACTAACTGATAATAGGTATTGGCAGACACGGCAAAATTATTTGGACAAACGTCAACAAGTGCTATATTAGCAACAATATTGGAAGAAAATTACTGTGTGTATAAACGAGCAAAATTTATGCGCCTCCAAAAAGAGATAGGCGTTTAGCTTGATAAGAAATTGAAGCAGTTTTATTGTCACCAAAGGCCCACACTATGGAAATAAAAACCGAATTTAATAAACTGGAAGAACATCTGCATGCGAAACAAACACATTTCTGTAAATATTTTTCAGTACGCTGATCTTAGGTAATCAAACAAGTCACACAACGAATAGACAGGTCAAAAACAGTCTAAGAAAAAATCACCAACCTCAGTTACACGGACTTATTTACATTCATTTAAAAAATCACAAGTGGATATATATTAGTAATACTCATAAGATTTTTAAATTACCACATTTTGAGACTTGAATAGATTTACCTACACGACCCTATGCACACACGGATAGATATAATTAGCATAAGCTAAACATTCCATCAAATTGCAAAATAAAATTCATTCAGTATAACGGTATCTTCCTTATTAGGAGCTCTTCCAATACTATCTGGAATGTACTGCGGACTGGACGTGAGCTGGTTCACATCTGCTTTTGATTCTGGGACTCTGTCCACTTCGCCACCCATGACGTATACTACACGCAGTTTGATGTTATATATTACATTTTACGTTTTTTGTTAGCCTTTCCTTCTGTAAAAAGTGCATCCAGATAATTTTCTTGCGTCGTTAAACTGAGGAAATTTTATTTTGATTTTGTTTTGATTGATTATCTTGTTATCTTGGTTAATTTGCGGCTATTTTATGTTGAAATAAGCTAAACACCCTCCAAGTTAATCTGATGGCTAGTCCTCTGATAATGCTTGGCGTTATCTGATCTCTGATTATGCCGAGATTTGCATGCTGTTCTAGGTTCTCCTCTTCTTTATCTCTTTGGCTGCATGATCTCTCTGCATATATAAAACTATAAACTTCGCAAGGTATGTCATACACCTTTGATGTCATTACGTGTTCAAATATTGCTTTTTGGCTAGAAAGTTGTCAGTCTAGCACGTGTGTTAGTTTAAATTCCGCTCGGATGCTATACTTAGCAGTTGATGTACTCAAATTTTACCCAACTTGGAATCTGGTTTTACCATAATTTGCACAAGCCTAACGATGCCCAATGCTTCAGCTGATGAAGGTTCAAATTAAATTTACGTTTGATATCAATCTTTATCCTTTTATTCATTTGTATGCATTAACCCGATTTCTGGAATATTTCGACTCATTAATAAGATATTTCTAATCGAATAGGTAAATACATAGTAATACCGTCGAGTTTTGATTCCTCTGACAAAATTTCTTTCATCCATATTAATCGATTCTTTCATTTGACAAATTTCCGTTTATTCTGAGGACGGCTTTCAACTTATTTACTTCTTTAGCTAGTCTTCCTATAATATCCCCTGCCTTATCTCTCTCGCTAAACTTTTTTCCCTCCTCTCTTTGAATGTCATTTAGTTACCTATTAGTTCAGTTTATTGAAAATTTTTAGTAATAACATCCCTACAACGTCATTAGTGCAACTTAAACTTAAACACGTTCAATTTTCCCCCCCCCCTACACCTTATTCTGTCACGACTATTATTGAATTACTAAATCTGCAGTCAGTAGGTGAGCTTAGTTAAGAAAATAAAATTTATTTTTGTTTAAAAAAAGTCGCGGCCGCGATAGTTCCTTTGACAATTTTGTTCGGAGTCGTGTAAGTCATTACCCGCGTCATTTCAGCCGCGTTTTGCATACAATTATTTGACTTTAACCAGCTTATTTTCTTAGTTTTTTTGTATGTTTAGCTATTGCTTTTAGCAAAACACTAAAACTAGCCATTTCCTATCTTTTCTTACAAACAAGACTAAGTTCTCAATAAGGATGAAACCTGCCTACTATAGGAAATGCCTTTTCTGCACTATATAATACTTCGTTTGTACTGGCAAATGTATGTACAATATGTATAATTTATTTACACTAAAATCGCAACCTTGAATCGAGTAAGACAAATTGCTATTTTGTGAATTGGTGCATTGTGAAGCACAAAGGTAGGATTTGATTTTATCTTGTTAGCATTAACTAAACATGGTGTGAGATAAATGGGGAAATTAATTTTCTTCGCCACTTTTGTCTTCGCAGAGCGGTTATCAGCACTGGCCAGATATACCGACGTTTGAAATCGAACAATGAATTACGCGTTGGAGATCATGTGACTCGTCACCAATACGGCTTTAACTGTCCATAACATGTATTTTCCAGTTTAAAGACAACTTAGGTTTTTCGCGCAGTGTTGGCTTCATGCGGATCCTTGTTAGCATAGCTTTTCAGTCTTGACTTCTGAAACATATGCTCTCCGATTCAATCTTCGGTCGCCACAATCATGGATGTTACCCATGCGTGTCTGATAAAGACGAACCAGGCCTAGTAGACGACTTGAGTCTGATATATTATGCAGCTTTTTGTTAAAGTCATCCATTTATATAATCAAATCCCGCATTAGATATTTGACGGTATGTATGTGTATGGATTGACTGGAAAAACAGGCGTTCAAGAATGGTTTTAATTCTCAATTTTGGTGAACTTTAGCATACTTGAAATCCATTGTGTTGGTACCATGTAACAATTCGGCAACCACAGTGTACCTTTGCAGTACCATAATGTTGGTATCGGGTACTGACAAAATAGCCCCAGTGTTGGTACTCTTTACAGACTCGGTATGTATATTATATAGTGTGTGTTAGCATTGAACTCGCATTGTCTAAAACTTTATATGAAGTAAGCTTCTCTACTGCAGATTTACACTTTCGCATAGGAGATTGTAGTGTCCTATTTTTACACATTCCTCATCCAAATATATAGCGGGTAAAGGGCATAATACCGGCCCCTACGGATGAGTCGCCAGTAAGCACGAAAAGTATATGAAAGAGAATATACGTTCAGTTCATGTTGTCTTTGTTTTGTCCTTCCAGTCATACTTAAACTAATTTGATACTTGGTGCGCAACACCTGATACATACTTGCAAGATGTTTGACTGTTGTATAAGTTTTCCACGGAGCATGGCGTCTTTCTTATTATAAAAAATCGATCAAGAACGGTTAGATTAAATTTTACCTACAAGGAGGTCCAGGTATAGACAAGATATACGAATTAGTAATTCGCTATTAAACTTATAATGCCATGCTTATTTTCTTTTATGTGATAAAGACGTACATAATAATAAATAAAAAAATATCGATTTTTATCCCCGGCCGCGGTTGTAGGCCAGTGCTTCATAAGAATTAAATTGAATTGCAAGCTTGTAGTGACCATATATATATATATATATATATATATATATATATATATATATATATATATATATATATTAAAAAGCATAAAAGAACACTACATATAATTACAGGCGTAATTCTTCAATTAGACCAGTTTGTCCTCTTCTAGCACTCTTAAAATAGTTTCCAGAATTTCTGTGGTTGTGGCTCAAACCAGGGCACATGATCTAGAATCTCATCGTAAATTGACTGGATATTTCATCAAGTCATCTAGGCAATGAAATAGTAACCAGTCGCATATGCACGTTTATAAAGTAATATTTGAGACAGCTATATGTAGTCATTCGGAGTGCCATCGGAACGCATGCTCAGAATATCTACTGTTTCAGCTCTGTAAAGGATACTTCCAGCGTATTAGTAAGTAAATAATATATTCTACCAAAATTGAAGGTACAAAATCAATCATAACTATTTTAAAGTCGTTAGAAATTTCATAATCTTGCTTTGATTAAGATCAGTTATTACATACCCATGATAACTGTGACTTAATTCGTTGAAACGTACATTATCTGAGCAATTATAATTTCGAAGGTATAACTTGATGCCAGGCGTACCATACCTTTTAGCTAAACACGTAAAATGACATATTTTTTACAATATTGCCCACGATCTTATTTTGTATCCGCGAAAATAAATGCAGTCCATAAAAATAGAATAAACATAGGTGTACAATTAACCAGATAATTCTGAGACTGTTTAAACAAAAAATTCTTTCATTAACCGCCTGCGTTCTCATGTTTATTTTCGTCTTTAACATTGTGTTGAACTCATCGATTCTAAGAGTTTGTACTAATACATTTTTTGATTTATTTTACCTGGCTATGTTATTGGTTACCAAAGCTGATTTAAATGTTGACTGTGCTGTACTTTGCTTTGATTTGTCATAGTTATGCTGATTATGTCCTGCGTAGTGGCAAAACGGTTATGCAGGATTTTATGTTTAACTTCTTTTTTATTTGCATTGAAAAGATTGCACATAATTAAATTCATTGAAAGAATGTTTTTTTAAAAGTTCATAAAAAAACTGAAGATTGCGAATGAAATTTGACTTTGACATATTTGATTGTCGACAGAGAACGCAGTCATTGTCTTGCAACATACACACCAAAGAAAATACTAATTTACTGCAAAACGAAGTTCGTCTAAACGTAATAAATGTATTTGTTTTTAATCTAATTAGTTTTAAAATACAGTGGTACCTCGAGATACGAGTTTAATTCGTTCCAGAACCGAGCTCGCAATTAAATCGGCTCGTATCTCAAACGAATTTCTCCCATTTAAAACAACTGAATTCGATTTAATCCGTTCAGTACCTACGAAAAATCCCCAACCCATTGTAAATAATGAATTAAGATATGTTTTTAAATAAAAAACAAATATGTATAATTAAAAAATACATAAAAAATATTAAATAAAGAAATAAAAGAGTTATTTAGCATAATAGTCTTACCTTGGAGACAGACGAGTGCAGGTGACAAATGTGAACGGCAAGGAGTAGAGAGAGGGAAGGGATGAGGGCACTCTAGACACGTACGTAAACGGCGCTATTTTAGAACTTAAAACTATTTCGGTAACTTTAAAACTAAAACTACACATTCCTTATTTCAAATGAAAGAAAAAAAACTTAATACAATGCGCTTAACTTTAAACTTTAACTGAGCTTAACATTTACGTAAATTTAGTAATCCCCTGTTTTTGCCTTCTTGTGTCCACATTCTATACTTTTACTCGCAGCTCTTTTCATTAAAAATGTATCCAAAGAACTTCTATTTTGCCTACCTTTCAAAAGGCTTCGAAAATGAGACAAACAAGTGTTATTAAAAAGAGCTGAAGCACGACCAGCTGCCACTTTTGCTAGGTGTTTCTTTGGAATGAAATTTGACAGCTTTTCTCACATTGCCAGCATGTCTTTAATTTCACCTGTAGAAATCACTTCCCCCGGCTCCTCCTCCTCCTCACTTGTGCTAATATCTTACAAATCCTTCGTGTATTGCATCATCTGCAGCTCCTTCAACTCCTCAGTTGAGAGTTCCTCCTCGTGTTCATCGACGAGTTTGTTGACATCACCCTCATCTACATTCAGACCCATCGACATTCCGAGAGATACAATCTCCTCCAACACTTCTTGCTCGGTCTCGGGCTCAAAGGACGATGGAATACAATCTGTGATGTACATTCTACTTCCTGAACGTATGCGTTTTCAGTTTTGCAATCTTGCCACGTGTAGATCGTATGACCAGTTAAATACAGATATTATCGTGCTAAATAGCATCAATTGACTCGAGTGGTTCTCCAGATTTCTGGGAAGTTGCTGAAGGATAAGTGACTGTCTGAAAGCCTTATGTGGCTACGCAGTTAATAGTTTCTAACGTCGAATTCATACAGAGTGGACGTGGATCCGCCCAATCATCTGTTCCATTTTTACCACTCGTAAGTTAACTTGCGAAGAAGAATGAATTGATTGCAATACTTATCGATTTATATGAACATGACTTAGAAAACCCAGGCAACCTACATCATGCTATATATTCAATCAATTTAACTATAATGCCTATTTACATTTCATGATATGGCGTGAACCGAATTGCCGATATTGTACTAATATAATACCGAATTAGCCAAAAATGTAGGTTTTGGTTTTAACGGGCGTTATGTAGCTGCCTTTATTTCTTGGCTCAATATTAGAAAACGTTATTCTTTGTTAATTTTAATTTTAATTTAATACAAAAAAATTTTAACAAATCAAAAGTCAAGTCTAAATAAGTACGTGGTTATATTTATTGCATTTTGTTTGACCTCTAGAAAAGATACTGCGACTGATGCAGTTGATGATATTTTAGCAGGTATTTTAAAAATATTTTCAAATGAAATGTGTAAAAATATCTATAAATATATCTATTTGATTCGGATATCGACTATGGACTCCTTTTATAGCCAGTATTATATTTCCTATCAAATATTGCATTAGTACTTACATTGACTATAATTTTCACGTTTAGCATTCTGTCTGTTTTATAATGGACATCTGTATTAAAATGTGACTTGTCGCGTATCGAAATAAAGCCAAATAAAGTCAAATTTTGTCGGTTTAATGCATTAAATTATGTGAAACGTGTGAATACCATTGCCTAGGAAAGAAAACTGTATAGCCTTGCACTTAAAAGTCTTTGGTTCAATTAGCGTCCCTAAAAGTCCTGACATGTTTGCATAATTGATCTTTACGAACGATATGAATAAAAAATGGGTGAATTTCATTTGTGGTACAATTTAAATTGTATGAACAATTAATTTCCGGATAAATCGTGCCAGTATAACAATACACTCTTTCTCTCATTTTCTTTCTCGCTTTCTCATGATCTCTCAATCTAATTTTATATACGCAATACAAATAAATTATATTTACCAATTAATTTACCCAATGTTTCGATCTTGATATAAACACCTGACCCATTATGTACATCCATATTTAATGTAGAAAAGGCAATTCATCCAATAGACTTGTTTAGTTCTTATTGGGATCTCATCAAATATTGTCCAGTATTTGCCGCAGATAGGGTAGGTCAGTGACTATAGCATATGCGTCCAGGTTCTAGCCCTGTCCATGGCAAATGCTTGACAACACGCGATGAGTTCCCAATAAAGACAATACCGATCTACTGGATAAAGTGCTTTTTCTACATCATGCAATGCTTAGTTTATAGTGACAAATGTATATACATATTGGGTCAGCTTTTTATGTCAAGATCGCAACTTTCATTAAAGCAATTATCGATTCCCGCGCAACCAAAGTTTATTTAATTATGCAAATGTTCTTTACAATGTCACTTTCAGATGTAACGTGGTATCTTTTCTATAATGGCAGATTAGGGTTAGCTATTTGGAACTTTTAGGCTAAGGGGACGCTATATAGGCTCTAACTAGAGGAAAGGCTAACCGATAAATAGTAGTTAATATATAAACGAAAATTGTTTGTATTGTGCAGCAGGGTGGCTCAGTGGTTAGAGCACCAGATTCCGAAGCAGATATGCCCAGGTTCGAGCCCTGCCGCGGAAATTTCTGGACAGTATGTGATGCGCTCCCAATAAGGGCGAAACCAGCCTACTGGATGAATTGCCCTTTCTACATTATGCATAGCTTAGATTATACTGACAAAGGTATGTCCATAATGGATCAGGTGGTTATATCAAGATCGCAACCTTGATTAAAGTAATGATTATCATCGCCCGAGCAACCAATGTCCGTATATTTATATCACTATTCACGAAATATCGATTTATCTGCGAGCTATAAAATCTGTTTTTGTGGCTATGCGTGTACATAACTGCCATTCCTTGATTCAAGGACTGTCATGCAATGATTTTTTAATCCCGGATTTTTATTTTATAATCAGTATGATTATAGTTCCGCCATAATTTTTCTTTGCACAGAATAAATTTTCAGAAAAGGTAACACAAAAATATATATCAATTTGTGCATGTTAATAGATACACAATATTAATAAAGTCAATAATTGTCATTACATCATACAGTAAAAATAAATCTAAGTTATATGCGAAAAAATTTCACATAATGTAGAACAGTTTCGGATAAAATAAAAACAAGCAAATATTCAGAATAGATAGTCAGCATGAATGTATACATGAATTATTGCTTGTCAGATCCAGTTCAAGCACGCAATTGATTGGTTTTCGTTTTCACACTCTCTTTATGTTCACATATTTCGATTTTTTTGCTTTCCAATTTATATATATATAAAGATATGTTCATTAGTAGATATTTGAGTAGAATATGTGAAAGAAACGTTTCTTATATCTGATAAAATTTCCTTTATATATATATATATATATGAATAACCTATTCAATATTGACAAAGAAAGAGCTTCATTTTCCCAAGTTCGTTGTAATTTTTGTTCAAACAAATATAATTTAGGCGAATACAACATTATTTGTGTAATTCATAACTTGTTATATTGATATTATATACTGAAGTTATAG
This sequence comes from Eudiplozoon nipponicum, assembly GCA_029291075.1. Lineage (NCBI taxonomy): Eukaryota > Metazoa > Platyhelminthes > Monogenea > Mazocraeidea > Diplozoidae > Eudiplozoon > Eudiplozoon nipponicum. The sequence goes on along the minus strand of JAQBSW010001087.1, from coordinate 98,131 downwards.
CTTACCAGTTTAAATTACTTCCGTATAAATAAATCGAATGAACATTTACATATTTAAACGAATATTGGTTGCGTGGGTGGTGATAACATTTACTATAATGAAGGTTGCGAACTTGATATAAACAACTTACCCATTAATTACTTACACATGTCAGTATAAACTAAGTATTGTATAGTGTAGAAAAGGCAATTCATCCAGTAGACCGGCTACGTCCTTAGTGGGAACTCATCATGTACTGGCCAGAATTTGCCACGGCCAGGGCTCGAACCTGGGCACAACTGCTTCGGAATCTAGTGCTCTAACCACTAATGAGTTCCGAATAAGGACAAAACTGTCTACTGGATGAATTGCCTTATCTACTCTATAAAATTCTTAGTTTATACTGGCATATATAAGTAATTACTGGGTAAGGTTTTTATATTAATTTTGCAACCTTGATTATAGTAAATGTTATCACATACCGCGCAACCAATGTTCATTTAAATATATAAATGTTCATATAAATACCATTTCCCTATCTATTGTGGTGTCTGTTCAGTAATGGCAGTTTAAGTATGGCTAGTTGGAACTTTGGTTCTAAATGGATGCCATATGAGCTCCACCTAAAAGGGATAAAACTAACCGAGTTACATTAGTTAGTATATGACTGAAAATTGTGTGTAGTGTGAAGCAAGGTGGCTCAGTAGTTAGAGAACCAGATTTCGAAGCAGACATCTCAGGTTACATCCCTGACCGTGGCAAATTGTGACTGATACAAGATGAGCATTTAGATACCTTGTTGAATAAATATGATACCAAAATAAAGAACTAGTGAGTTACCATCTAGAAGCATCAAGAAATGTAGCGAAATAAACTACACAAGATGTAGAATAATAAAGTAGGTAAGTAATTGTGCGATTTTTGACTAATCGAAATATTTACTACGCTTATATATCTTAGTTAACCATGCATGTCTAGTTTTCATTTTTCGGCAATCTACATGCTTTTTCTAAAACAAATATTTTCATAATCACATAAGGGTCTTTTTAGTGAAGTGCTTGGTCCCACACAACAAATACTCCAGAAACAAGTGAATACCAACGTAGAAGGGATCGGTAGTGCTTTTGCCATTCGCTCTGTCGGCCTCTTTGTTGGTAGTGCGGTTGGCGGTTTTGTATCTGATAGGCTTAAGCATTGCCGTTGTTTTTTAATGAGTTTCGCTCTGGCAACGGCCGGCATCACAAACTTTATTATGCCAAGATGCGGAAGTTTTTCAGCCCTATCGGCCAACCTTTTCTTCGCTGGCTATTCTCACGGCAGTCTGACAACATGTAAGTGTCAGTAATTTGATAATAATTGTCTAACTTTTTTCTCGGTAATCAATATATTTTGGGTCTTACCAAATTGAAAAATATTCTAAACACCAAATTAAACTTTATAAACTTTCTATTGAACAATTTATGCTTTAATTTACTTATTGTTTACTTTTTTTTACTTTCAACCATCAGAGATTACTGCATAGCCGTAATAATTTAATATATTTCATAAGATATAATTAACTGAAAGAAAATTTGTCATTACAGTTTTAGGAACTTATTTTGCTCAATACACAAAAACAGTTTACTTCATACGCAAATCAGATTAGGATTAAATGCAATCTATACATCTGTTTATGTGGCAAAGCGGACAAAAAGGGAATTTTAGATTCGGAATGGTGTTCATTTGTATAACGTGTTAAAATATTGTCTTTAAATGTATAAAAATTATTTATATGCATAAATATGTGAATTTCATATATGCCTCACCTATACGATGTCATTTAGGTGGTCATGGTAAATTAAAAGACATTTTAAAATTATAATCTTGTTATTAATTACTTCGCTACGTTGCAAGCAGCATGAAAATATTACGATTAATTTATCAAAATCATACGCCCCAGTATTATATGTTTGATTATACAATTTTAAAAATTTTATAAGCATAAGAATTGCTATGCGGGATTATAAAGGAATCAACTGAATTGATAGAAGTACAGCTTTTAGTGTATTGAGTAAACCGATCTTGTTTAACATATTAAATTCTCATATTTTGGATGTAATATTAACTTAAAGAATTTTTATCATAAATATCCGTTTTCTAGGCTCCAATAATTTAATTATGCATAAGCCAAATTTCGACGAAACTTTCACCAATGAACAATACAAGACAAGAGTGTCCAACAAGCAATCGTGGAATAAATAAAAGTAATGAATGTAATACAATGATACGCGTGAGGTATTAAAGAATTACTAGATTCGTTGTCTTGAGATAAGAAGCTTACAACCAATTATTTCTTGGTTTATGCTAAAACGATTAGGGAAACATTTGTCTACGTGAGGCTAATAAACTTGTCAACAAACGCTTTTTTGACTTTTATATATTTAGGGCACATTAGGATAAGTAGCGAATAAACTTACCAATGGGTTTGAAAAAACGGACATTGAAGAACTGCGTCTGTAAATAATCTATGTATTCATTTTATAATTTTCCTGTTTTGTTTCCACTTTTGGAAGTTGTACATAAGTGATGCTGAAAACAAATAGATTTTGTTCGACGGAAAAATGCGTTTAAAAAATTAAAAATTTGGCTCCAGTTATTAACACAAATATTGCATTAGTACTCATGATTTAAACAATCCGTTTTCTAAAATAAAATACAAAAAAATGTGACCTATTTCTGTGAAATATAAAAGAATTTCTATCAAGTTTATGGTTAAGGATGCCTAATAGCGTCTCTCCATGTATGTTATTTAGCATGTATAAAGCAGGAAATTTTTTTCAGCAATGAAATTGCTGATCTACCATTGCGACCATATTCAGTGATAAAACTTAAATTGAAATGCTTGTGTTGAACAATTTGTAGCCTAAATATGTATATCTATGCTCTTGTGAATGAAAATAGCAGCTTTTAAACCACCTTTGACATATATTAATTTAAAGAATCTGTCTACAAGCTCAAAACAGACAGTAGCTTCTTAACCATTTTTCTGACATCAGAATTCGCTGCTGCAAAAAAGGCACTGATGGGTTAAGAAGTATTTACGCATACGCATCATAAAATTATTCTTGTTATACTGTTAGATTCGAAGAAGCAACTAATTATTATACAGATCTATCTATGTATTTGAAAATAAATAAATAAATTTATATATATATATATATATATATATATATATATATATATATATATATATATATATATATTGCACAGCTTCAGCGATGTAGTAGAAGTATAGTGAACCACACGCCTCCTGAGTTCAAGTCCCCGGCGCTCCAATTATGGCAACAATGATAAGTGCCCATTACGGTCGAAAACAGCTTAAATGACAATCTGCATTCGTCATCTGTGGCAATATTATTAAGTGAATTAGTCATGGTATAGAAATCAAAACAGCTTCTTAAATAGAACAAGACGGTTCACATAATAGTCCGCAAAAAAATTATTCCTCAGCAAAGTTCAAAGGATAATGTTGTTTTATTAGCCGAAATAGAACGCAGGAGCACGAGAAAATTGTTTATGTTTGCACAGTTTGGGATAACGTCTATTCATTGGAATTGCTGTCAAATGGGGAATCATGCACAATCACCTTGGCCTGAATGAAGTTTCGAAATTTTATTGTATGTCGCATTTTTTACAAAACAAGAATTATTTAGTTGTAACTGTACGTGCAGCTCCAATTTTATTTTGTACACATAAATTTGGTATGCGTTCCGGTAAACGTTTATTTAATCTTTTAAAACATCTGCCTAAAGAGTGTTGCCCATAGCTACAATTTCAGTTGTAGATAACTTTAGATGCAGTTGGCAGTGGAATTTTGTCTTTCACACCAGGATATGTGTGTTTAGTGAGGGCTGCAATAAGAAGTAAATCATTTACAATATCTGTGAACGTTAATGCGGAACACAGGCCCTCTTTCATAAGGTTCATTAACACCCATATTAATATTTTAGATGAATATGTAACTATTTCTTTTCAGCTGAACGACAGTTCACGATTGCTTTTATAGAATAATTGGATTTGTACTGATCTATAAATTGCGGTTGGTAACGCTTAATGAAAAGAGTATTACATACTACAAAATATATCGATCAAGTGTTCTTCCATTTGACAGTGAATTTAGGCAAAACGTTTACATATATGAGCATTTAAAAATATCACTTCTACGCAACTCTTCTTCGCTTTACACTACTTTACGAGACAATGTACTCATAGTATATAACTGCAGTATAAAGTTCACATAAGAAGCCCTAATTACCAGTTCATACTGCTTAATAATGTGGGCTGTCAAAAAAAGCGAAAATCAACATTAATTGCATAGCTCACAAAAAATATAATTTAATGGTATCTGGGTGATTACAGTCAATACTTTTTCAAAATATATACATATAGTAAATTCTAACTAGGCAAACAATTAAACTTTGAGTGTTTTAAAAAAGGCCGATAAATTATCATGAGCCCCTATCAGACAATCAGTCAGCTTGATATTTGAACAAATGTACATTGATTTAACCAGGTAGTCAGCTATTTCAAGCTTCGCTGCCAAATAAGTATTCATGATAATTTCTCAAATTTTAAACTGAGTTTAGCACAATTTGAATGAATTCTTTGTTTTTCAGTTACTCAATAAATTTATAATGACCATCTAGTCAAAAACTTGTTGGCCTATGAATTGGGTCGGCTTCGGTGTCTAACATGACAGAATTGTTTATGTGAATTAAACAATAATTGATTGAGCGCGTGGTGTTAACAATTACTTAAATTAAGTTTGCGAGCTTGAAGTAAACACCAATCCTATTCTATTTAACCAGTCGTCTTAGTTTGGCTATGTTGTTCGACGAGAGAGAGAGATTCATAATAAAAATGCAATTTCAATGTAACATTGTGCGGTATATTGTTTCTGCTTTCTTTGAACTTTGCATTGCCTGATTATTTTATTTAACTATTCTGTGTTTTGGTTAAGCTGGAAATCCTCTTCTTGCGTATGTTTGGGAAGAAAAAGCATCTGGTCCATTCAACATCATGCATGCTGGCTACGGGTTTGGCAGTGCTATCATTCCTCTTTTGTTGACACCGTTCACCACTTCCATTAGTTTGAACTCGACGAATGCTAGCCTAATCACTAGTGGCGACCAAATAAACGTTTTAAATAGCAGTCAGTTGGGTACGTTCTAATAAATTTAATTTCCGCTAAAGCATTTAATTTTATAAAAGTTTTCATTCAAAATAAAAATTCAAGACGGGCTATCAAAACATTACTTGTAGGTCAAATATCAGGCATAATTGTACTTTCACTGATAGAAAAGCCACTTTTTTAGAAAATGGCAACCTAAAATGAGAGACAAAACGATCTGCTAAGGAGGGCTGATTCTTTTTATCGTATACGATGATGGTTTGCGAATCGATGAACATTTAGAGTCAAGAACAAAGCTCTTGCACAACGAAGTAGTACACGATCGTCATTGCGTAACTCTAGTAAACAGTTTATTATGTTGATAACAGGTAAAATTCATTTTTACTTGCATTGATGCAAATTGATCTGTAAATATAAAATTTTAAGCATAAATACCCCTTTTCGCAATCATGTCTATATTTTTTTTATTTGACAAGCTTATACACGTGTATTTTTCTCATTTTCTCGTCTCACTTGACTGCGGCTGACTCTTATTAGGGTATAAACTCACATTACAAGCAAAACAATGAGAAGTCTTGATTCGGATTTACGTTGCATAGTTAGTTTGCTACTTTGTCTAACTATTACTCTCTGATAGGCAACAGCTTGATTTTAAGAACCAGTCATCTTATTAGCCACATCTCACGTTAGATTATTCAAGTTATACAACTATTACTGGTAAGCAAAATTAAATCAGCATAACAGACTTATGGGCCGCTAGGTAAGTTGAATTGAGCTACGTTCCATGATATGTTATTAAACTGCTACAAAAATCTCATCATTTCGTTACCTGGAAAAATTTGCAATGTTTTCTACTATCATTGCTCACTAAACGTAGCATATAGTCTTCAATGCTAGGTAAGAAGTAGTAAACGGATACAATTTCACCATGAACATAACAGAATAGTTCATGTTAAGCCAGAATTGCTACTTTTTTATTGTGACTCTGCGATGATGGCAAACGTTTTTCTTCGTTTATCTGCTAATACTGCCTAATTTTCTATTCAGTTAAGGTCATTTCTTTCTTCTGAATCAGTCTTCCGTAGTTTTCGCTATACGACGAAGTTATTCTGATAATTTTGCATAAATAAATATAAGTCTTACTGGAGTAGTTTGATATTTATATTAAAATTTTCTTACTTGAAGCACAACCTTAACTTTGAATGGTTTTCGTAGGTACGTTTGTTGCATCCATGTGTATGTGAATTATATTTCTAGTTAAGTGGTATGTTGTATGTAACGTGGTAATAGACGCATCGGTTTAAACAATTTTAATTTGTAAAATCTGTTTCTCAATAATTTTTTGAGAGCGCGCTGCTCATAACGATGAAAATATTCTGTGAATGCACAACGAGTGAATCTCTTCAAGTTAAGTATTCCACCATTTCAAGTGAAAAAAATCAGGTCATTTTGCGCTGATTTTTTCTATAATGTCACACTGTTTTAAAATAGTTATCTCTTCTATTTTTACTATATATATTTATTATTTTTAATCGAATCCTTTCCTTGATTTGGATTAATACGCTGTTAGTTATGCTTCAATAGGCATTACTTTGAAACCAAGTTTACGAGCCGAATTGCTTCACCGAACTACTGATTTATGTGAAATCAACTTTGCTTGCATTAACGAAAAGCGTAAGGAATTAGCTGAATTATCACCTACAAATTTATGTACTTTCATCCTGCTCGCTGGTCAACGAAAGAAATTACGATGGCTGCTTTTTACTGCAGAAGAGGCAATCAAACATTCTCCTATATCAACAATATTTTTTGCGAAATTTGTGAGTTGAACACGGCGCTCCACGTCCTTACTAAAAAAATTGGATGGTCATAGCTCTGTAGTAATCTATTGGCGAATAGTGTCCAAAAATGATCCTATTCGTTTTTTCTATAATTAATATTTTCTCACTAAACAAGACACAATAGAATGGGCAAAGATCTTTGGTGTTCTAGCGGCAAACGGAGCTCAAATGAATGACCGGGTTAATTTTGCTTTACACGCATACTCTCTTTTACAGCTCACTCTGCCAGAGGTTTAGATCTCTGTTTATGCAGGAATGTAAATATGACTAAATGTGTTTCCTGAATCTGGTTCTGTAGACAGCACTGTAACCTGCACTGTGTTAATTGCTTTTTTGATCAAAGGTTTAATAATTTATTCAAGATAAAATGTCCTCATATCTAACATAATATCTTCATAAACCGATTCATTTCATGCACAATCTTGAATATTTGTAACATTTTGCTTTAAACAGTTGAAATTATTTAATAAAATGATATTTTCGCCCGAAAGTGTAATAAAAACTTAAACTGTATCTGACGCAAAACTTTTGTTATTGAAAATATTTAGTTAATAAGCATTTACTCCGGCACCTAAATGATAAATGTAAAAAAATTAATAAAATTACTATATGCAAAGATTAAAAAGCATTTTAGCAGATTAAAGATCCGTTCCTCTCTTATGTTTCCCTCAACCATCTACTAATTGAAATATATATTTCTTTGTTAAAGGCGAAGGCAACCGAGTTTGTGAACTGGGGGAACAACCGGTCATTTGTCTTTATTATCTTAAGGTCACACGTATGGTCGTTCCAATATTTTGCACTCTCACCCTGTTATAATTTTCCTTGATTGCGTTTCATTATATATATATATATATATATATATATATATATATATATATATGGGTGTGTGTGTGTGGGTGTATATAACTTTTGTTTGAGTATATTAAATAAGAAAATAAGAAAGAAACAGCTTTGCATGTTATTATATTTCTTTTTGTCTTTTTCCGTGAAAATGGTTTCATGAATTTCATTAAAGCACTTAGTCCAAAGGATTATCCAAACTATTCTCAAACAATAAATCATTACATCTTAAGATGCTGTGTGATTTTCTCTCTACAGTCATTTCGATACAGATCTTGAAGAATTACTTATAAGACACTAGCTAATAATTTAAAACCTCAAATTCATTTGGTAAGTTGCCAAATGGAAAATATGTCTCCATATTTTTATTTTTACTGTATTATTATTATTATTATTATTATTATTATTATTACTATAATTAAACGCTAATTATTTTTTTTATCAATCATTGATATTTATCTAATGTTATGATAATTTTAGTTACCTTTTGTCTTAGCGTTTCAGCATATTATGTATTTCTTCATAGATTTAAATATATCTGTATGAAATGCATGTTGAACCTTCAGTTTGTTATTTTTATTACAATAATTAGTATTTATATGTATACAGTGGCTGTAGTATCATCACCTGTATAAGCGTTCTAGAATAAGTCTGACAATGAGGTACGTTGAAGCATTGTGGTTTACATTGTATTTTGTCCCATTTTGTGGATATAAACAGAGGAAGTAAGATTTATGCACATAAAAGATGAGTCCATGCTCTTTTAGCCAATATATTTTGCGACTCCTGCTTCTTAGATTTACATTTGTAAGTATAAGCCCTGATATTTTACGAAGTTATTCCTAGTCACAAATCACTTTGTAGGACATATTAAGCTGACCATGTTTCCCAGTGGTTGAAAGAATCATTAACATGTTACAGATTTTCAAGGAATTCTGGTAGGTAGCTCATTGCTGTAGGGTGGTCCAGAAATATATATATATATATATATATATATATATATATATATCATAATAGAAGAAAAACACATTAATCTAGTAGGCCATATTTCGTGATCCATCGCTGAACATTCTAATTGATTATGCTAGTGATAAAAATCTGACTCGCCTACTTGTACTTCTGAAATGAGTAAAAGTGAGTCAAATTTGTTCCCTAGCATAATCCACCCAGAAATATAAATGAAAGATTGAAGCGATGATTATATGAAAATAAATGTCATATCCACTGATAATGTGTTTTTCTTCCTTAATATATATATATATATATATATATATATATATATATATATATATATAAATTGGGCATTGAATAAAGAAACGTTCACCACAGGTTCATTAAATTATTAGAATGAGACTGTTTTTATTACGTAATTAAACATTAAATTAACAAGTAAAAGTAATATAAATTAATCAAAAAATGCGCAGTCGAAGTTAATCATTCATTTGTCACTAATTAGAGAAGATTGCACGATTAGATTACAAATAATTTCAAAGTGATTTATCTTTGTACCGTACCATTTGTACGTACCATTAATTAAATAAAGTATTTGGACTTCAAATTCTTTATAATCATATTTTATCTAATCAGTAACACATCGAAGCACGTATTGACGCGTTGCGGCCTTCCATTGAAGCACTATGGTTAACTGAATAACATGAATGAAACTGCACAGAATTCGTACTGTCGACTTGGCAGACAAACAAATTGAACGCGCATCCACTAAAGATGAGAGCCGCATTTCTTCATTATTCCAAAATTCTATGTTCATTGTGGTAAGACCGTCGTTAAACAACTTTGAATTTAAATATGCCGAACATTAACTAGAAGGTATAAATTTCGAAAACGCATTATTTATGGCATGGAAGCAATTTTTATTAATCTTATCAATTCATTTACTTCATAATTGAAAAAGTGTAAAAAAATTTTCCAATTTTGTTTCAATAGAAAAACAAAACTAAATAGCTTTTTATATAGGGCAAGTAAAGTACCATTTTAGTGATAGTGCACGAGAAAAAAGCTTTTCTTTACACAGTCATGAAGAACATATATTTCTAGTAGTGGCTTCCATAAATTAAAGCATGTCCGCGCATCATACTTGCCGACTGAGTAAGTCAATTTTCTAATATGCTTTGAGGACTACCAAAAATGTAGGAAAATGTCAGTTTTTTCGACTGATGGTAACTTTGATATGTTGTGTTTATATGAAGTACGCAAATGTTATTTAAATAATTATTATCACCATCCGCGAAGTTAATATTTACACAAAATGTTTTAACGATAATTATTTAAATTTTTAAAAAATCTTCTTTTGTCAATTGTTGGTTTAATAGAGATAGTACATGATTTTTTTAATATAATATTGTATAATTTTAACATATTGAAATGTAATTGTGTATTAGGAGTTGCGCACCTAGTAACAAATTAGTTCAAATATGACCATAAATATAAATCAAAGACAGCATGAACGGAACGTATAATCTCGTGCACATACCTTACGTGCTTACTGGCGGCTCATCAATAGGAACCGGTATTACGCCCTTTAACCACTGTATACTTCGGTGAGGAATGTGGGTAAATTTGACGGTATAATCTCCTATAGGAATGTGTAACCTGCTGTAGTGAAAGTAATTTAATATAAAGCTTTCGAAAACTGTTGCGATGGTCTTGTTGATTATACATAGTTAAAGGAAAACACTACTTGCTATGGCTCAATTAGTATTTATCTCCGATTTATGCAGAAGTTAAAAGCCAAATAAAACTTGTTAGTTGTTGGCGATCGTTTCATCTTACAGGTTAATTCTTAAGGCTTGAGCCTGTTTCCGTATTAAATACAAAGAGCAAATCATTTGAACTTGTAGTCAGTGGACTGAAGGCGTCTTCCTCTTATTTACACCTCCACCAATGACACTTGTCGGATTCCCATTTTCGTTGGACTTTTCTATTTATAGTATTAAGCAGATTCTGACTAATTTGAAATCAAAATCAGTGAATTCATCATTGCTGAATTTTAATTATTCGATGAAAGATCGACTTTACAAATATGCACGTTAAATGAATTTAAATCATTGCATTCAGCTTGATAGCCATTCACACACTTAAATTTTCTTCTTAATATACTGAGAAGCCACTTTCTGTTACAAAAAATTGTTTTTTTGCCATTCAAAATTTTAATCCTCTTATTTCGTTAGGTGTTTTCATTCACACATGTGATATAATAATCCTTCCAATTTAAATAAAGTATCTTGTCCGTTCTTACATGTTTTAATAGTACAATTGCGCTCTGAAATGCGAAGTTTTTATTAATATAATTTAGTAATACACAAAAAATGGCTGAATGCAAAATTTTTCACATCAAATAATGTGAGACGATATTGTCACGTCAATTGATCAGCTATTACATTTTATTTAAATGAGATACGATTGGGCCTATGAATAGTATTTCTTATGGGATGAGTTAAAATAATTAATTTGCAAGACAATTCCCTAAATTTTGCCACTCAGTTGAAGCATACATAAGATCATGTTTAGGTGGTCGACGAAGAATGAAATTGAAAACATAGCCTCTTTTCTTGAAAGCGCCAATAACCCGGTTGAAGCGTGAAGTCCATGTATAATTTTGCTCCACCTATAATATTCTATAGTTATTTTAATTTTATGATTATATGTTTAGTTGACAGAAATTTAAAAAAAAAATGCAGAATAACATTTAATAAGCAAGCAGATCCTAAACATGTTTTCTGAGAACATAAAGGTGATCATGTTTATCTATACAAGCTAATTTCGAGTTGTGAAAATCAAACGGAAATCTTAGTGCTTGACCAAAAATTTTGCATATTTCAATTTGTAAAATCTAGACGAAAGAGATAGAAGTGAAAAACAGCATTGGAGAGATTTTGCAGCAATGTTACATCCGGAATTTCAAATGACGACGACCTTCACCTTCTACTGAAGGCTTAATTACGGATTGTATATGTATGGTTTAAATTAAGACCTAAATGATTCCATTTTGCAAAATGAGGAGACAGCCTATTTTAACGAATTAAGAAAAAAATATATTGAAATAATTGGAACCAAATAAAGGCTCGGTAAAATATGTAAACATGACTATATTAATCAAATTAGCGAAGTTTTTGATTATTAAAGGAAATTGAAACCATGCCTAGTTAATGTAACAAGTGAAATATTACGGAGATTTAGATATAGCGTACGGTGAAAGATGCATTTTCAAACGATTTATGAAACAGGATGCTAAAAAATTTAATGTCAACGAAAAGCATATGTTTTATTAAAAAAAGATAAAGAAATTTACACATGAGCTACCCTGATATATAGCATTAGGAATTTGCACAAAATGATTAGAACGAGCAACATACCGCAACTAAATCCAATAATGTCAATGATTAACACAGAAACAGAATCTAGTTGATGAATTGGAAATTAGCCAACAGCCAACAAAAACCCTCTCCATTAATAAAACATCAAATCTCACAATTTCGCGGTTGCAATCAACGTGTTCGAGAATAGATAATGCCTTTAATTTTAAATATATCGATGAGATCCAACCTTTATTCATTATACTTTTATTTCTTAAGATACTGTTGAAAAATAGCAGTAAGGTTATTAAATTCGTGTTCATTAGTCAATATTTCAATTTCTTTTTAGAAAATTAAAAGATACCCTGTTAATTTAAAAATACTGTCACACTTATTATAATCAAGGTTGCGGTCTTGATATAAGCACCTGGCCTGTACGTGATGAGTTCCCAATATGGACGAAACCGGTCTACTAGATGAATTGCCTTTTCTACACTATGCATTTCTTAGTTTATACTGACATATGTAAGTAATTAATGGGACAGTTGCTTATATCCAGACCGCAACCAAGATTATAATGATTGTTATCCCCGCCTGCGAAATCAATGATCGTTTAATTATATAACTGTCACACTTATTTGAGTTTGGGCATGCACACCCAATCACAAAGAACATTTCACCGGTTTATATACAACTCATGTACAAACTTTATCTCATTATTTAGTCACGATTTAAGGATGTTGCAAGTGACAGTTTCCGCTATTCTGAAAAAGTTTTCGTATCTTGGTATGAAAAGCACCTGCAAATCCGCCTATTTTAGAATTTTATTTTTATTTTTAAAATGTGCTCAAATGTTTTGTCAACATTCTCCATTTTGTCAGATATGTTACATATTCGAATTTCTAGGATTCGCTTTTGTAATAATTTGCCTGCATTACCTATATCTCGCACAGGAAGCTGTGGAATATATTTAATTAAACGATATCGAACTATATCGCTGTATGTCGTTTATTTTCGCAGACGTTTTGTCGTATAAAAATCCAGCGATTTTGAATCAGAAACCCGCGTAGGCACTGCTTTTCAATTTCATCGAATAAACACGTTGGAAAGCGCATCCTCTTTGAAATATGGACTGAGATATATCGTCCTTTATTATGGTACGTTTTGCTGTCTTATGTCATTATACTACCAAATAAATAAATAAATAAATTATTCAGCATACTCGATTTCTAACAAAAATTGTTATGAGCACCGCCGCGTCTTTGTATTAAAATTCGACCGAACAGTTTCGCTTTATTCTGTAAGACAAATTTGCTTTATACCAATGCTGAATTTCGAAAGTCAGCATGAACGAAAAGAATAATCTTTTGTACGCATGTGTTTTTTGCTTACTGGCGACTAATAGCTATAACCTAGTACTACGCACTCTACTCACTATATGTTTCGACATAAAATGTGGAACAGGTGGACGGTAAAATTTCCTATGCGAATAGGTATTCAAATAATAACGGTATTAACTTCGTTGAAAGTCTTCGAAAATGTGAATTCAAAGCCAGCTCACTTTATATAATATATACCGAAATTGCAAAAGGTACCGACATAATGGTTTTCAAAATACCGAGTCTGTATGTGGTACCAAATAAATTGAATTCGATGTAAGCTAAGCCGCACATAAATTGAGAATTGTAGCTAATTCTAAACACATTTACTCTAGCAAATCCACTCAATCTAGCCTCGACCGGCATCTTTTATAAAATTTCGCGGTAATCATTACATTATTCAATTAAATTTACAAAATTTTTATGTTGCTTGTTGCAAAGAACTAATATTAATGCAAGTATGCATTATGTATAGTGTACCTTGTGTTAAACTATTGAAAATGGGATAAGAAGGATATATCTATGTCATATTAAACGAAAAGCATAATCTATCATACATATGCGTTCCGTTTATGTTGAATTTTTTTATAACATCCTGGTCCTATTTGATGCAATTTGTTACATGGCATGTAATTACTTATACATTAGGTCTTCACAAAAAGAAAAATGGGACATTTCTGTATTTAATTTGAATGTAGTAGTAACCAAGAAATTTGCTAACTATGCCGTTCGAGTCTAGAGTTTGTGGATTTTCTGGAGTAACCGGTGTTCATAATAAGCTATAGTTTTCAATTTTGGTTCAATTTAGCATGCCTCGAATTATATTGTATAGTTTCCCCATACATTCTTTGGATTTTGGAAACAATTTTGTTTGTAAATTTTGCAGTCTCGGTATACATTACATATTGTGAGGTGGCTTTGAACTCGCATTGTAGAAGACTTTACTTGAAATTAAATAAATCATGACTTGAATACATATTCGTACTGGAAATGGTACCGTCCATTTCACCCACATTTATGGACCAAATATATTGTGGGTATAAGGCGCTGTACCGGCTCCTATTAATGATTCGCTATTAAGCAGATTAAATTATACCTGTTTTTCATGCTGAATCGGTTGTTTCCGTCTGGTACTATTTGAATTAATGTATTACTAGGTACGCAATACCTATTACACTGTTACATATAAACTAGTTCGTTACAAAAGACAATACAGACATTATTTTATAAAGTTTTAAAATTTTGATTATCGCAAATGTGATAACTGATATAGATTAAGGCCAGCGTGAATGGGATATCCGCACTAACAGGTGTACAGAATTAGTTGTAGTTCTCAAGTTTGGTGAGACTATGCCTATCTCGAACTACATTGTTTTGGTACTCCGTACATGCTCGGTATTCTGAAAACCATTTTGCTGGTACCATGTAAATGTTTTGTATTGCGAAAATCATTTTTTGATGCTCTATAAAACCTAGCTTGCACAAACTACTCTTGCTAGACAAAAGGATGTTCAATATTTGATAGATACACTAAGATATTGCCGATAAAACTAATGTTACTTTTTATACAAAAATATGCTAGCTGAACGCAAATAAAGTAATAACTACCTTCTAACCAAAAAATTTAATATTTCTTTCTTTAAATCAAGTTTGCGAGCTTGAAGTAGAAACCAGACTTACAGTATTTAACCAGTGATCGAACAACAGAGCACAAGTCTATGACTGGTTAAATACGATTGGATTGGTGTTTACTTCAAGCTCGCAAACTTGATTTAACGAATTGCTACCATCACCCGTGCAATCAAGATTTTTTTAAATCTAATTTTTGTTTAAATTGACACGTAATATATTCTCAGAATAATGTGCAGCTACGTATGTTCGATTTTAAACTAAATTAAAAAGAATTTTTGATAGAGAACAGCTGGCTAAACTGAATAAACCTACGCACTATGTTAAAGAAATACACCTCATATTTGGAAGAATTGCGAGTGTTGTTAAAGCGAGAATGAAAAAGAAACTAAACATTGCGGGAGATGTCATTTGTGAAATTCTTACTTTGTAGTTTAAAGGACAAGAAATTGTTTGATAAAAGGAGCATAAATATATGTGTGTGTTTGAGCACGTGCGTTTGTGCGAATTTTCTTCTGATTTTTTTATTATTTACGTTTAAGAACATTTCAACTTTATCTCCTTTTGCTTTTCTCAAATTACTATCTAAAGGAGATTATATTTATTTCTAGACAAGAGCATGCATGTGGATTTATTAAAAATCTTGTGCAAACATTTTTAAAATTGTTATTTTACTTTCATTATGTCAATTTTCTGATTTTTAATGACAAATATATTGTCTTTCCATTTTTTCATGAAGATGTCCCCTTTAAAATTCACCATAAGAATAAATAAATTCATTTTAATTAATTGTGTTATGAAAAAAATTAATTACATGACAAAATATTTCAGCTGCAACTCTTAAAAAACTGTATGGGAGTGGACATTTTAAAATGCGGGATCTGGTTATTTTCGATTGTAAATTGTAACTTTTTATACCAATATAATATTTTAATTTATCAGACTTTTATTAAATTTTATTATTATTTTTTGTGTTCAATTATAGATAGGTGCTAATTGATTAAGTTTACGAACAGTTCATTTATAATGTGTTCGTGCATTAGTGCATATTTCCAATACGTGAATGACATTTTTGCTTAATTTTTTTCTTTATTCTTTTGAAAATTCTAACACGCATTTTTAAAACACTGGTCTCTAAAGGCTTACATTATCAACTATAATTTACCTGTCGCCAGGTCAAAGATTTTAGATACAAAATAGAAATAGTAATTTTAATGACACAGCGAGAAATGATAATTTATCACAGCTCATGACAAGATTTTGTAGTTTTTGATTTTAATGAAATAACAGGTTAACATTATTGTATGCAGTTGAATAAAACACTTTCTAAATTTGCAATAGCGCTTTTGTGATATGCGTTCAACTTATATACCAGAGCGACTAAGCTTGAAATTTACGTTAAAAATTGAAGTCCGTCGAATTCATGATAAGGGCATAAAACTTAGCGTTATATGGCGTGACAATAAAGATAGTGTTATTGGACTTATAATTTTCTTTTTAGTACACGATGTTAGACATATTTGAATAATTATGGCCTGTTAATAATAAATTGTGTTTTTAATCTGTTCATTCACCAACACTAAACTATGCTGCTTTGCGTTCTCAAATCTAGTATATTTCGAACATATACGCGCAACACCATATTGGCTAAACTCAAAACAATTATATTTTTTTAGAAAATGCGAAGTCACTCATGTGCTGTATACTTAAACAGTTGACTGAACACACTTGCATCACGCATTGTAAATAATTTGGCATGAACGTCGTTTTAAAATGGCAATTTTTTGTTGTTTAGATGTAGTAGGTATATATGAAGAACTGCAAAATATCGCAAATGAAATTCATCAAATAAACCGGTTTCGATCTTTTTGTGCAATATTTTGGTAATCACTGGAACTGCCCCTAGCGAGGCATGCAAAGCAATGCATTTCGTTCAGTCCTACAACATACTTCCTACACCAATAACAGTGGCAATTCTGTCAAGTGATTAATGAGTGGCTTATTAGGCCGAAACCGGTCTAGTTAATGAATTCCATTCACTATTCTATGCTGTCTATTTTATACCAAAAACATGACTAAAATCAAATCCTGGAGAATTAGTTGGTATATACCTGAAACTTGCATGCAACGTTCGGCTTTGGTTGGGTACTGGATGAGTTGCAGGACACTGGATTAAATGCGCCCTTGTTCAAGTTCCGGCCGCAGCGATTATGGGAATTGCACGATGAGTACCCAATAAAGGCAAAACCCGAAAACTTAATGAAATACATTTGCTATCCTATACAAGGATTATTTGACTTGGTCAATATACATGAAATATAATTAGGCACAAACGATTGCCAATAATATTTATTATTTTACTTGGATGACTTGTTAGTAATAATTAAATTTTACCGGATTGATTTATCGCCAAGTCATGAGAATAAAACCACTGCAGAAGCAACACTTTTTATTTGCTAATGTTAGCATCATCACTACTTTATTTTGTACCATGAATACAAAAATCCAACCTTTTCTACTGACATAAATTCTGACAAACCAGACAAAAGCCAACAACCTTCGAATACATTTTTAATCAATATTGTAAGATTAAGGTTAACACGGCTTTCAGTGTAAGACATTTATGCCGAGAATATAATTCTACAGTTATAATTATTCATATATGACAATTATGCTCACTAACCTTTATAAGTGTACATGCAATATAATTTATAACATGCATATCAATTCATGTATTTCATGTACGCATATTTTCAATATTGTGAGCTCTATTATAAGAATGCATATATTAATCTAGATTAGTCATAGATGTCTTATCGATGCAACGTACAACGAGCCGACTTTGTGTGCCTTTTCGTTGTTCTCGTTGATATTAGCAGCAACAGACAAATGCTACCGACCCAACTGCGACAAAAATGGACGTTTTTTGTTGTTCAAACAATAAACCAATCATAAAAAGAATAGTTTAAATAAATAATATGAAAAAGACGTCGATCTCATGAACCGAAGAATTAGCTATTTTCATGGAACGAACTTCAGATAAAACATTTGACATCTGTGTTTTTACAAACAGAAAGATGAATGAAGGTGCCATAAAAAACCTGATATTAATTGATATTTACTTTTATTACCTTTAAGTAAGTGAAACGAGGAGCTGGAAAATAAAAAAACGTATCCAATGGAAATTTTATTTAAGTATTGCTTTTACGTCTGCATTTACCAGTCATGTTAGTTCCCAAAAATTTGCTTATTAAAGGAAAAGTGTATTATGTAAGAAGATTAAATTGTTTTTGCCTAGTGGAATAACTTAATGACGTTATACATTTGTTTGGTTTTGTTTTTATGGTAGCCCATACACACGTATTTGTTATTTCCAAGTTGTTTTACTGCTGAAATGACGTAAGTGTAAACTATTTAATGATTCGCATGTTTTTTATGCTTAGTTAAAAAGACTGATTCATTCATTGCAATTTGTTATTTAAATACTACAGATGAACTATAGAAATCTGTGATATTGAATACAAATTTGTTGCTCTCTTATTATATCAATGGCATTCATGCCTACTATTGAATACTTTTTTCTGTTAAAATACAGCTGGAATTTGATTAATCAATTATTTATTTGTAAAAGAAGTCGCTTGTAATAGTACCTAGGCTCAATAACGCACAAAGTAGCCAAGACTAACAGTCGAATATGCTCAGATAAACGTTACAAATAATCAAACCTAGGTTGATAGAAACAGATAAATGAATTGTATTGCATAACTAATTTAGACAATTTCATAAACTAGGTCAGTTTGGATATGGTGTAAAAAAGTCGAAAATTATACGTAGAGCTCATAACTAAATTATTCTGCACAACATAGTTATCAAAAAGCAATAAAAACGTCCATCTTTTTTCTAAATTTGGATACAAAAACATATTTCACAATCTCACCAATGGATATTTGTGCAATTTTCTATTAAAACAACAAAGGCCTGTGGCTAAATTTATGCTGTTGCCAATCAATTGGCAGCCAAAACCAGCTTTATGAATGAAATCAATTGTTATGCTACTGAAGCATTAAGTAATCTTAATTGTAAAGCCGAGCCATCAGGATTCAACAATCTGTGGCTTGAAACATTAGCCCGCCGCCAGGTATAAGAAAAAACTTTTATTTCCAGGCAATGGCCCAAGATTCACTGGAAGTTCTTGCCGCCATCTGAGAGCTTTCAAATAAGTATAGAACTGTGGTTTAATAAATAGGTGCCTAAGAAACCAAGATACTCTATTGTGGCGGTAATACGAACACTGGTTTCATAGGTTGATTTTACCTAGTCAACTAATTAATTGGTAAACAACAGACGTATATACATATATATATATATATATATATATATATATATATATATATTCTAGTATAAATATACATATATATATATGAATAAAAACATCTATAAATATACTTGTACTTTAAGGCACATACTTTGCAGATAACGACTAAGCAGTACCACTTAATCGAATATTGCAATTCGTTATTACAGTTAGGAGACGGTGCATCATGTTTAGAGATTTTACAGATGACTGGTATACATTTGTCTAATTTAAGCATTTTTGCAAGATTAAATACTTGATTAATAAGTGTTTATGCAAATGAAGACGAAGTTTATGAGTGTAGTGCTAAGTTATTACAAAATATTTATAAGAGCACTGCATTGGCGGTTAACGAATTTAAGAGACGAAATAAAACATATATCATGATTTAAATATACTTATTTTAAAGATAACAAATATACATGCTATTGTGAATTAGGAAATGCGTAACTAGTAAGCAATTAGTTCACTTGGGATCAGAAGGATATACATAATTTAGCATGGATAGAAAGTATAATCTAAATTGCGCGGGCGTTTCATGTTAAGTGGCGACTTATTAATAAGAGTCGTTAATACTCTCTATAATTACCATATATTTTTCAAGAAATAAAGATCATTTGGACAGTATAATCTCATAAATAACTGTCTATGCAAGCAGTAATGGAGTAAACGGCATATAAAGTCTTCGGCAGTGCGACTTATTACAGGATCCGCACCACTCAAGACATTGTGTTCGTAACATATACAGGCTCAATATTATATATATATATATATATATACATTGTACATTGTATGTATATCCATTGACCCGCTTATATCTATAGTGCGAGATGGATGGTATTTTGGACACAAAAACACAATGTTACTGGGCGTCAAGTTTCACTTTTGCAAACTTTCCGGAAACGAAATTTGTTAAGCGCGTAAACATTTTATTAAGCTGGCTCAAATCTGAGTGTTAATCGACAATAAGGAAAGAGCGCCTCTTTGAGGTATTCAATCATGGATAAATATCGGTATTTTGAAGCAAACTATGTTAAAACGAACGCTTCCTCATTAATTCCATTAAATCTGTTATTTCAAAAAAGTACCTAATAAAGGTTAGAATCGTCATTGATGTAGTAACCATCTACGTCTGAGCATTTAAAGCTTATATTTTCATTCTGTTTGGTCTTAAATTAAAAAGTCACTGATTGTATAGGGGGTGACAACGATTCTGTAAATCAATTTTGAAATAAAAGAAACAATCCCATTTTATCAAATTAGTCGCACAACATAGAAAACGTAGTGTAAGTTTCACGTACTGACGCGTTTAATTGTGCAAAAGTAGGCAAAAGCTGGAAAATGTTATTCTTTTGTCTGCATTGATATTGAAACATATAGTAAATAGTCAAAAGTTAGGAATAAATAAGTTAATAAGGCAAATAGGTTAAAATAAATGAAGGTCAGTTAAGAAAAGGGAGCCATAGTAATATTGTAACGAAAATCGATGTTTGACATTAATTCCGTAAAAAGTGTTGCATTGTAAAAGGTCCTTAATGAATAGATACAGTAATATTCCAAGAAATAATGGACGCAGAAAAAAAACTAATTGATCTTAAAGTTAATTAATAAATCGTAAATTTATAGGCGCATGAAAGGTATTTTAAATCCAACGTTTTTAATCTATCACTAGAGCTAGTCTCTAATCCGATCATTCGTAAATGCTGTGTTTCCAATTAAGCATAGTGATTTTTTTCACCCTTTTTTCATTGATTATGTCATCTCTGGATTTAATTTCAAAGGATTACTTAATAAATCAGGTCAAGCTTATTCGACTACATTGCAATATGCGTTGAAAAAGAAATCCAAATTAATTATATGTCCCGTTTATACTGTATGATGTGCGAGTTTCGATATATGAAAATATCCATATATAGATAAAGATTTATGTTGTTCTCGTCTTACCTTAATCTGGTGCACGTTGTCACTTACATTCATTAGGTTAGAGACCTTGCATGGAATTTGATACACTCCTGGTATATCTGAATGTTCAATTTTCGCATTCTGGTTAGGACGTTTATTGGCATGGGTAAAGAATTGATTCAATATCATTCGTATATCTAATTTTATGCTACTAATTTTACTTGCCTGCTTAGTTTAAAACTTGATTTTATCATCAACCTACGTTCCTCCTTTGTTCAATTATTAAGCTTTAACACAAACAAACGTGCAGGCTGAATCTTCATCTTGTAAAACATCATTATTTTGTATGAAATCATTTTAGTTTTACTTAGACGAATAGAAGTCAGCATGAAATTATGTTTAACCGAATGCCTCTCATTTATAGACGTACGCACAACTTTACATATGGCACACGTTTATCTAGTGATGTCACTAGTCATAATGAAATCAAACAACGAGTATAGATGAAGCCTTGGAGACGAAATTGGTTACACTTGTTTTGAACGGATCTTTGAAATAATTTTTTATAATTAAAAGCTGAAATATTCGTTAAAATAAGATTTCCATTATTAAAACAAAGATCAGGTAAAACGATTCTATATATTTGTGTGATAATTGGTTACTAGCCCTATATGCCATATATTTTGCATCACAAGATTATCCAAATAAAACGGACTGAAATAGGCAATTAAATTGATTGAATAACACAAAATAATGCAACCACAGAATAGTGTTATTTATACGAAATTGAAAGCAAAAGAATTATTCAATATAATATGAAATTCAAAATATAAAATGAAAATATTATTTGCTTATTATTTATCTATTTGTTTGTTCTCAGAATATATAAGTTGTTTGCGAAATAATCCATATTGAAATCATTATTACTGAAGATGAATTCTGGTATCATAGAGTTTTGCTTTTTCCTCGATATTTGTGGAGGTTATTACGAATAAGTTTGATTATTAAATGTGTAAGTTAGCACATTTGATTTTTCTTAAAATTACATATATTTAGCTACGCCTTCAAAGCCATATATAGAATAAATCTATAGAATTTACTTTGGTTTTGTGTATAAATTTAAAATAATTTAGTTTAAGTTTAACTATTCCTTAAGAAAATATATCTACATGTGGTACGTCAACTATCACGTGCGTAATTTGAAAGCTAATTAATATATTGCTTCTAATTATCATTTGGCATCTGTCTTGGTCATTGCATTACCTTATAGACCTACAAACGCAGCATGGAATATATATATATATATATATATATATATATATATATATATATACAGCACGACTCTTGTTAGTCACATTTTACATAAGCCCTCAATAGGGACTTTTTTTAATTCTTCATTTATAGAACCTTTTGTGTAGTGTACCAGTACAATTTATTAGTGCTCATTTGGTTTTTTTAAAAAGCAGTCTTCATTTTTGTTAATTGTGTAATTTTTCTAGACCAGTCTTTTTTGTTACATTAAGTTACATACTCATTTATTTGTGTGCATGCTCGTATGAGTGGGGCTTTGTCGTAGAGTTCTTTCTGCTTTTTCCTTTTGGTCGCTTTCTTCCATTAGAACAAACCGACCAATAAATTAACATGCAGATTTTTACCTTTTGATTGTCTTCATTGAGTACATTTCTCTTGCCTAATTCTACGTAATTTATGAACACATTTTACGATTATTACTTTTGAGTTTGGCCATAGCCGAAAATTGATCAAGTTTACGTCGTTGTAAATTGAATAGTTTTTTGAGATTGTAAACGTATATTTTCATCAATCTGTGCCTTCCTATTTGGTCAGAATATTTAGTAGTGGACAAACGGGCGATAAAAGAGATTTCCAATATATTTCCATGGTTTGAAGTCAACATAGCAACAGTATTCGGCTGCAAAATGGAACGTACTTCAGGGATTTGTGTTATAATAAAAACTCGCTTTTGTCTATGGACTTAATTCTACTGTGCTTTTATAGAACATTGCTTATATCAAAGGATTAATCTGACAACATAAACAGTGTAATATTGCAGGTAAGCGTATCACATGTTTTAGAAGCGGTTTTTTTTATTTCTTTTCAAACTGTTTTTCTTTTATAAACAATTAAATTCTGCGTTGGCTTTAGCAGTAGATTATAAATGAACTGTTGGTAAGACCAGAACAATACTCCACATGCAGTGTTAACATGTTATTTAAATTGTGTTTAAAGTTTTACTTAATTTGTAGTTCACGTATAGATATGAAAATCATATTTGTCTTAGGATTAAATATAAAGTACTGTCTTTTTGAGAGACAATTTAATATGTGATCCTATTTAAAACATTCAAAATTATGTTGCTTCTTTACTAAGCATTGAATGTTTTATTCGAGAGCGAAATAGTCACAGATTTTTTGGTATTTTACCATTGTATTAATTTTTAAGTGTTTAAGCTAATGAGAATATTTCTGCTTATGTGTCTCAGCTCAATGTATCAATCAGTTACGTTTACCAGCTAGTTTATTAGATTGTTGTGAGGCACTTTAGCAGTTGACAATTTGCAAGCTCCGTTAGATATTATAATATCCAGACTATGATAAAAAATTGAGAAACGTAGCATGATCGGTTCCGGCCTGTGATCAAACTGCAGGATGATACCGTATGTGAATTTGCACGATGGGCCTTAGATGGCTTATCCGAGAATAAAGCTTAGAGTTATAAACAGATTCACAGAGAGAAACGGACAGAGGAAGTACGGCCGACGCGTATTAAGGCTGTCACTAAGATAACCGCGTCGTTAATGGTTGTTCGAGATCCGACTTTTTGGATACCCTTTGTCATTAATACCAGTGCTGCAATATGCTAATTAACTACTAATTTCCCAGTAACTTGCAACACAGATGTGCAGTTAAATTCCGCCAACGGCTAGTCAATATAAAAACATGACTTTGCGAATCTCAGAGTCAAATTAAGCCTACGAAATGTGTATTCCCGTGAACATTTGTCGCCACGGGCGTGCCGTATTGCATACAGAGCCTAGATTTCCTGGCGAAGTATAGACCGAGATTTGATGCGCCGAAAGGCACCTTGCTATGGTCAGTTACGAATTTAATTTACTTACCTATGTTG
The DNA here is from genome assembly GCA_029291075.1 of Eudiplozoon nipponicum. Taxonomy (NCBI): domain Eukaryota; kingdom Metazoa; phylum Platyhelminthes; class Monogenea; order Mazocraeidea; family Diplozoidae; genus Eudiplozoon; species Eudiplozoon nipponicum. The sequence goes on along the minus strand of JAQBSW010001087.1, from coordinate 73,577 downwards.
GAAGTGACAATCGCCTAGTTTTTTTATTCAAGTGCAATGACTCGTTAGAATACGCTTAACCGCAAGTACGTGAATTCGTCAACGATTTTCTGAAGATTATGAACATTAATATATCAGACTCCGCTAGTTCACCTGGAATGCCTACGTGGCATGATATTGCGATTTAAAGCCCACTGGTCTTCGCCAGAACTCGACTCTTATATCAGAAAAAAATACAAGCTGCCAAAGCCATTTTTAATCGGATGCTACAGGACGATATTACTTGTCCTAGTTCTAGTTCTTGGGCATCACGGATACGCATGCAAGCCAAACTGCGAGTTGGTGCTTGGAGATTATGTGGTGATTATCCAGCCCTTAACAGAATTAAGATTTCTGAACGATATTTGGTGAACAATGCAAAGTGTGTCTTTGACGAGGTTTCCCAACTTAAATGATTTATAGTGTTGATCTTAAAACAACCTAACATTAGTTCCCACTAGTTGAAAACATGGATATATGCGCATGCAATTTTGTCTGTGCATACATCAGAGACATGTCAGAGATTCCAAAACGATGCAATAAAAAGCATCAGTTGATGCTGCAATTATATGCTCTGGTAATTTAGAAATAATTTAATCAAGATAACAGGATTCTTTTCCTATTAATCAATTTGGTCTTGTCTTAAACATGACAAAATATGTATAGCCACATAAACAAATGAAATTCCTTGAGGACTCGATCAGAAATGGCGTTAAAAAGAAACTATAATTATGTATTGGGTGTTGCGCACCTAGTAAAAATTTAGTTCAAATATGAACAAAAAATAATCCAAAATCAGCAAGAACGGAAAGTATAATCTCATTTGCACATCCGTCTGGTGCTTACAGGGTCCGGTATTACAATCTATACACACTATATATTAGAGTGAGGAATTTGGGAAAATAGAGCTAAATTCTTTTGAAATGCGAGCTTTAATAAAATTCATTGTACCCTTCCTATGTGCATAAACAAAAAGAAAGTTTATCAGATACAAGAAACGTTTCTTCCTCATTATCTCCTCAAGTATCTACTAATGAGCATATATTTATATATAAATTGGAGAGCAAAACAAGATTGAAATATGTAAACATAGAGAGAGTGTGAAAAACGTAAATCAATCAATTGCGTGCGTCACATCCAGTTCAAGCTCAATGCCTGAACATGCTACTTCTTCTTGCATAAATCCGGCTGCAATTTATTTATCCATAAGGCTTCGCATGTGGCTAGCTCCCTTTTGTTATTGCATTTAGTAATTATTTTGAATGCTACGTCTGGAGAACGTACATGCGATGTTTCGACGATGTGTTGCACAATTGCAGACGTGTATTCACCCTTTGATTTAAAACAGGCGTTTAAGATACAATGTCCTCTCATTCGATATCTCTCATTGTATCTGATAAAAATTCTTTTTGTTTGGGCCCATAGGAAGAGCTAACTTCATTTTTAGTCTTCTACAATGCGTCTTCAAAACCAATTAACTATATATAATTTATATACCAAGCCTGTAAAGTGTACCAACACTGTGGCTTTTGTGTCAATACCTGATACCAACACAATGGATACCAAAATGGTACATGGTATCAACACAATGGATAACAAGTTATGCCTAAGTTCATCAAGATTGAGAATTACATCTACTTGAGAACACCTGTTACTCCAGAAAATCCATACAATCTGGCCTTGATCAACATCGGTTATCACTTTTCGCGGGAATCTTGACATTATTTAATTAAATATACAAAAGCTAGATACTGATGGTTGCGGTGCTCATGAGATTAGACTTGGGTACTTCGTTATAGATTTCTTTGTACTTTTCTTCTATTTTCTTTATTCCATTCGCACGAACCATTCAATAAATAGACATGAGGATTTGTATTTTTAATGTATTTTTTGATTCCATTTCTCTTGCAGAATTGAACGTAGATTATGAACATTGTTTACGAGAATTACTTTAGGGTTTCACTATAGCCGAAAATTAATGAAGTAAAGGTCATTGCAAACGAATAGTATTCTTAATTGAACATAGATTTTCATCAATCTGTGTCTTTTTATTTTGTCAGAAGAACATTAGTGGACGGGGGGCGATAATTGAGATTTAAAAATTGTTTCCATGATTTGAAACCAGCAAAGGAACTGTATTCGTCTATATATATATATATATATATATATATATATATATATATATAATACTAAATTGAATTACGTAAAAGTCATTATAGTATAGTCAGGAAATGCATGGTTAATAGTGCGTCAAACATGAAAAATAGGTCGTGCATGTCTAATTAAGAATTTCGTCTGTATAGTCCGATCACCTCTAATTAGCTTGCCTTATATGAGTGCTATGATTATAGTCCAGTGACTTCTCAACTCTGTAGAGATGGACTGTACACAGATTTATACATATTTGTAAACAGTAAGCAAATTGACGTATGGGCTGTTTGCTAAATGGTTAGGTAAACATTTGAGATGTCTTCGATAACCAGGAGAATGTTCATAAATCTTTTTATGAAACACATTTTTTGAGACGAAAAGACAGCTTTCAGATTTCGTAAAGTCTATGAAATAAGTTTAATTTCATTTAAATGTCGCTAAAGCTACACAGGACAATTCATTGTTGTAAATAAATTATACAACCTTTTCAATGTACTTGAACGAAGAATCGTTTAAAACTCTTAGGAATATTGTGAAAATGCACGGTTTGAGTTGTGTCTGAGTGATTACTTCCAATTTTCTTTAAATTTTGATACTGGAAGTACAAGATTGTGGTTGGTTATGTGCAAATCAAGGAATTGTGGATGTACATGCATTTCTATGACCAGAAATTTCTCCACTTCCAATGCGCGTGCATGCCTGTCCTGGACAGAAATTTCTCCTACTTTTTTATTACCGTGCTTGGGCGCTTGATTGTGCACATTTAATAAAAAAAAGTGAGTGTAAGGGATATCTAGTATTATGCGTTCCTTACTTAGATATTATTTGTGTACATAAATTAAACAACAAACGTATGTCGTTCAACATGTCGGCCAGCATAGAAAAACTACCGTCAGTTGCGTGTACTGATGCACTCTGATCCGTCCTGTTCATCTTCAGAGCATGAAGACGTGCTGGCAATCGAGGATCAAACGACAATTTTTATGTAAAGTAAGAAAAATCAGATTTGTTGCTCTTATAACTAATATCCTTTCATGCCTTTTACCTGACCGGAAATTTTGACTGAATAAGTTTTCTGTAGTCAGGATCATCACAACGAATGTTTGTTCAACTGTATAATTTACGCACAAGTGTCGAAAGCTTCAAAAAGGGTTTTACTCATTGTACAAGTTATGCTTGACAGGGAGAAGAGTGAGCCGCAGATCTTGTTTTGCGAACCTTATATATGCAGTACTATTTGATTCTTATTAGTCAGCTTGACAGCGTTCTTTTATCATTGAAGTTTTCAGAGAATCAGCGCGTACGACAGACCATAGGTTTGCTTAGTTGTACGTCCGGTCAATTAACGTAGGATTAACGTTTAATTCACATTCGCTAGTTTTATTTGAATAGTTAATATCCCTATTTGCTCAATGAATGATTTTTCAGTCGCTTTCTTGTCGTGATTAATCTCAGTTTTCTGATGATCATGGATCATTCTTATTAATAAACAATTTAAAAATCTGTTTGATTGTTATTTTAGGCTATTTTCGTGGACTAAGATCAGTTTTTTTGCATGAATAATTGCGTTGTAGCCAAAAAAGTTACCAATCATTTTCTAGGTAAAGATTGTATGGGTCTACTTGATTACAAATAGTGTTGTTCGTGTAATGATTCACTGTAATTTGCCTTCTTTATCATGTCAAAATTAAAATTGCTATATATGTGTATATCTAGCTTGTAACCGAAGTCTAGCAATGACCATTTAAATTTATAGGTTGAAATCTTTACCCACGAGGATCCACCTGAAAGAAAACCTAACCAAACTGTCTTCTTTATGATTGAAAAATAGCGGGCAATATGTGACATAGGAGATGCAGTGGATGAAATGTGAGTCTCAGTAAAATGACCATATCATCAAATTCTGGCTGCTGCAATTCTGGCTTTTAAAGATGAGTGCCAAATGTGGACGCTAAGGTACAATAGATGAATTGCATTTATCCTCTCATTCGTTGCTCGGTTTATTCCGACAACACGTATAGGTCTTTACGTGTTGCGAACCAAGTTAAAAATTAGTTCAGTTGTGACCAGACGGATAAACCAAAGGCAGCATGAACGGAAAGTATAATCTCATGCAAATTCGTTTCGTGCTTACTGGCGACTCATCAGAAGGAGCCGGTATTACGCCCTTTAACCACTCTATATATTTGGTAGAAGAATGTGGAATAATAGGACGGTACAATCTCCTAGACGAATGTGTAAACCTGCAATAATGAAGCTAACATCATATAAAGTTTACGACAATGCGACTTCAACGCTAACTCACACTATATAATGTATATACCGAGTCTGTAAAGTATACTAACTCTATGGCTATTGTGTTAGTAACTGATACCAACATTATTGTACCGAAGAGGTACATGGTACTAACACTATGGTTTCCGAGTTGAATATGGAACCAAGCTGATAAATATCAATTTATGCTATAGTTCACCGAAATTGAGAATTACAACAATTTATGAACACCTGTTACTCCAGTAAATCCATACACTCTGGACTTGATCGATATCAGTTATCACATTTCGCGGTAAGCATGACATCATTCAATTCAATATATAACAGTTAAATACTGTTTTTTGCGAAGAGCTAATATATATATGCAAGTATGTATTATGTGTTGCGAACCTTGTTACAAATTAGTTCAGTTGTGAACAGAAGAATAAACCAAAGGGAGCATGAACGGAAAGTATAATCTCATGCACATTCGTTTCGTGCTTACTGGCGACTCATCAGTAGGAGCCAGTATTACGCCCCTTAATCACTATATATTTGGGTGAAGAATGTGGGATAATAGGACGGTACAATCTCCCACATTCTTCAGCCAAAGGCGCATTGTCGTAGACTTTATATGATGTTAGCTTCACTATTGCAGGAGATTTTACCGTCCTATTATCCCACATTCTTCACCCAAATATATAGTGATTAAAGGGCGTAATACTGGCTCCTACTGATGAGTCACCAGTAAGCACGAAACGAATGTGCATGAGATTATACTTTCCGTTCATGCTGCCTTTGGTTTATCCTTCTGGTCACAACTGAACTAATTTGTAACTAGGTTCGCAGCACCTAATGCATACTTGCATATATATTAGTTCTCCGCAACAAACAGTATTTAACGTATAGGTCTTATCCATTTACATAGATTTATTGACACTTAATATATTGTCTTTCCTTTTGTGCATGTGTATTAAAATCATTTATTTATTAAAACAAATTATCGATTTATCAAGTTATTATAGAAATAAATAAGAATGGAAATTGAGAAATAAACAAAATATATCGATATACAATTTTGTTTTAGAATTTAGTGTTTAAAGTTCAAATTAAAATAGTTTCTAAAATAAATCAATAATTCATTATTTCATTTATGTATAGAATCTTCATAAGATGTTTTTTTGGGCTAGAGCACAGGGTTAAACCAAGTCTAACTGTACATTAAAATGTTTATAACGGAAGATCATATTAATTTTTGTCTGGTCAATGTTTTAAAGTAATTTTTACGAATAATGGCTTTTTAAAAACATATCAGAAAAGCTAAAAAGAAGAGTTCCTATACAAAATCATACCCGAAAAAACAACCATATTAATAAAGCAATCATCAATTACATGAGTGGTAATAACAATAATTTAAATCAAGTTTGCGAGCTTGAAGTAAACACCAATTCTATTGAACCTAATCAGTTGTACACCAACCAAACTGCCATTAGTACGTGTGACTAATGGGCATCTTCAAGGAATCTTTATATACTGTAATCTTTGAAGCCATACTTAATATGTAAAAGTACACTGATCAAAATAAACAAATTATACAAAAATTCAGGCTGGTTCTGGTGGTTATAACCAACAGTTGTAAAAATTATAAGTTGATTCATAATTTTGACAGTAATGTAGTAGTAAGATGTGGATTTTTGACATTTGGTAATACGTAACTACAAAAAGCTGAATATGATATCTGTTCCCCTGTCCCGACGGCAAAAGCCATAAGCAGCTGTGCTCAAGGGCGCAAAGCGACTGGTACCTCTACTTTTCCTTTACTTTGGCAAAACACATGTCCAAATTCAAACTAAAGACACTCAGTTGACTTTGCTGGTCCGCGTATGCCACTTTAGCCAAACCTTGGTTTATCCATTAAGTATGAGTAAATTTTGATACAACTCCCAATCAAATGTCAAATGGTATGAATTAGGTTTTTCTATTGTTTATCACTCAGTTTTGCAAAAATTGCTTTATTTGACTAAAGAACTATCAATTTCAATCTATCCTGGTTTTAGGTAAGCAATCTGGTGCTATAAGTCATCGTTTTGTACGCGTTAACTTTAATTCCTTATTCTTAGAAGAAGAATGATTTCAATCCAAAATTGTCAGAGTTCGCTTAGGACCCTGAGCGTTGCTCACTGACAGTAACAAAATAGGTCAATTTTCCTTTTTAACTCGTTGTGCAACACCATCGGTCTATCTAATCTTTATCATGGTAAACTTTATTTCCACCACCAAAAAGGGTATATTCCGCAAGGTGTAGCGGCGTAAAACATAAAGATAAGATGGTGACATGTTATCATACTGAAACCAACCACATTCTGGCATGCAGACGACAGTTGTCTTCTAGCCAGAACGTGAGAACATACCACAGTTGCTTGACTCTGTTAATCAACGAATTTGACTGCAGTCTCTTGGCTGAAGGAGTTTATTGTAATCCCGTTCCTTGCGACCCCCCTCATTCCGTTCGAATATCTGTGCACTGAAAAAAATTACAAATACGCAGCAAGCTTTTACGGATACCTATGCTTCTGCTGATTATTCTGTAAACTACAGCCAAGAAATTACTACAATTCATTTGAAATGTTCTGAATAAAGATTAAGCAAGGCTCGGCTTGACTTTTGTGAATAAAACATTGACAATTCTTGCTGTCTCTACTAACACCAAAACTGAGATCGCGCTCTTGCTTAACTTATTTGCAATATTTTTTTGTCAGGCACACAGTGGAAAAAATTAACACCGGCTTAATGCTGCTACATGATTTAACAGTGTCCATTCTGCCAACAGAGTACGAGCGCAACTCATCAAGTAATTTTAATATCATTGTAATCTATACTAAATTGAAAACGTCGTGGTTCGTGATTATATGACTCGTTGACTTCGTTATAAAATACGATATTTAACCTCCATATTTTGATGGAGTATCAAAGGCATGCAATCTTATAAGAAATTGCAATTGCCGTAGTCGATTGCTTTTTATTAGAATAACTCATGTTGGGAGGAATAAATTTTATGCTATATATGCATGAGATTATTACTATTCTAGACCACACAACTTTCAATTATATATATATATATATATATGGTATGATGTTATTGTGATCTACACTTTCTCATGGCGTTCTTGAAAATATTGCTCTACAACTTGACGCCTAATAGGATGACGCATTGCTCTGAACTCGCAGAAATATGAGTGATTCTGAACATTTTATGGTTGATTGGAATAAAGAGCTGTGGTGTTGGCCGGTTTGCTCACCTCCAATAGGCTGAATAATTTGTTCAGTTGGTGCGAAAACATATCATTTTGAGTGACCGAATAATTTCCATTAATAAATACTCTTCCATATGTCTCTAAACTTATCATAAATGTTATTCTTACTCCAGAGCCTCAGATCCTGATAAAAGGTTCGAGTAGGCAGATTAGTCGTTCTGGACTAGGCATACACTATTTCACTAATATTGAGAAACGGAGATTCTGCTCAATCCATCACCACCGTAGTTTGTGGAGTATAGCTCATATAGATTTTCAACAATTAATAAGCAGCACTGGTGAGCGTACAAAAATCCATTGTACGACCAACAAGTTCTCTTCGGTGACCAACCAAATGAGACTCTATCAACTTAGCCGGCTTGGTCACGTTTTACAAATGCTTTGAATACCATTACACAATAGAACATTATTTAGTCAGATAGCTCCAGATCGGCGTAAGAACCTAGATGGACAGATTTGGCTTGACGGCAAAAGTTTCAGTCAACCACGATCAAATTGAATGGTGTTTAACTCGATGGTCTACCAAGATTTGGTTTTTATGTGCATCACAATACTTCGTTGGATGCTCTATGAGATATAGCATCAAACTGAGCTTAGTGGCGATCTCGCTGCAGATTTCAAGTAGAATCCGCTTCTTCTTAAATTTATTTGCTTATTTGAGCAATGTTTACAGCGAGGTTTGGTCGTGTTTATGAAGCGATGCAGCAAACATGGCAAAAAATCTGTTTTGCCAATGTTGCCTTTTACTGAAGCGGATTTGGCCATAATGGCATTGTGCAGAAGTCTATGGTTATTTTGCCTAGGTAGGTGTCTACATCTGAACTTGATCCTCCCCTACATAAATCACTCTCCTTCGAAAATTTTCTTTGTTTGAAATTGCTATCTTTGTCATAATTAATATTATTTTTAAATTATTTTAATTGTTGCTTTATTTTAAATTTAAAAAAATTTATTTTGCAGTGAAGCATCAAAGTTTATTGACTGTTTATTGACTGTCCATGATGATATTATATCGGTTATTGCTTATACGACTTAGTCATAAATAAAAGTTAGAAGGAAAAATTTGTCTATGCCACATATTTTGTCATAGATTATGTGTCTGCAATAAAATACACCATTTCTTCGTTATAAACGTTTACAGTGACACGGTTTTTGCATCCTCAATACATTATGATGCATGCTATACAGCTATCTAAAAGAAACTAATGCGCGTTTATTTGTACTTGCGATAATCAGGTTATAAAAAATTGAAACATGCAATCGGTGTTAAAACCCTTCTAGAATTCATAGCTCTGTCGACAGCTGTATTTACGCAACCGGTGACTTCTTTTTCTATTAACAGACCACGGGCATTAAATACATTATTGTGTTTGAAATTATATTTATGGAAGAGAAAGTCTGGTTCTTAAGAAGGGTTTTTTTCAGCTCATCACCTAAGGCTGTTTTTATACAACTATGGAGCAAAACCATGTCGTTTTTTTAGTTTCAGTGGAACCAGTAGATCAAATCCTTCTAATATTATATTTTAATTTTCAAGTAACTTCAATTTATTCAATAATTTCTTCAACCATTGTAATGAGTGATTAAATTTGGATACTCAGCAATTAAACTTATAAACTATTAGCTTACTCTGTTTACTAAGATTTAATGTGGCATCCCGGCTAGCTGATAAGACCAATTTTAAACTTTTTAAAATTACGAATAATAATTATAGATTTTTGATAGTGGACAATTAATATACAAAAAATCACGTAATAGGCAGTGTAAATGGTAAAAATGAAATTATAATAAGACAAGAAGGATGTACCAAAGTTAGCATGAAAAAATGCATAACCCCATGTACACATTCTTTCGGGTTACTGGCGACTTATCAGTAGGAATCGTCACTAATCCCAAACTACACTACATATTTGGCCAAGTAACGTAAGGCAGTTGGCATTTCCTTCTGGTCATATATGAACCAATCGATATTTTTGCTATGATACTGACGTTCAAATATTGCTAGTATTAAAAAATGTGATTATAATCTAATTATTAAATACGATTTTTTTATTCGGAATAGCTTTATAGCCGAATAATATCTACTAAATAAATTATGCTATATTAGGTATCTCATAATATGTATTAAACCAAACAATTGCATCTTTACTTTAAAGAATTTTAAGCACCAACTCACGATCAATAATTGTTTGATCGTAAAGAAATTACAATTATTTTACTGCACTTCAAATATCACTCAAGTGGTATACTCGTAAATCCATCGTGTAAATTTAAATATTTTATAACATAATCAAAGCTTAGATAACCACGCGAAATCAACCTGTCATTTTTTGTGATTATCTTGCAAAAATAAACTGAATTCTACGTATATTTCATTTCTTCTCCTAGTATACGTCATACAGTTAATTGATTCTTTGGCCAAAAGTATAATTCATGGTCGCAATGTTTAATTATTTGAAACTGATCCGTAGGTGGTATTTTTTCGGTGTTTCATACTTGGGAAACAGTTTTTGTTTGCTAGTAGTAACAATAAATAAAATAAAGCTCACACTGCAGATGAGAGATGGACGTGCGTACCTGCAAATGGCTACTTTATTTAATCGTTTGTCGGTATTTTTGCTTCCTCGCCTTTGATTTCACAAATAATTGATCACATAGGCAGATTTATGTCAAATAGCACATACTTTACGTCCTTTCGAAGTTTTACCTTTAAGCTGCTCATGTCTATACATAATATGTTAAAATCCTTATCAACATTTACAGAGTTTACTTACTGGGTTTGACCGATTTGCGAGATCTACATCCCAATTTTAACCTACTGATCATTATAAACTTAATTTTCTTTTAATCTTATCTGAACAATTATGTATCTCCATTTTTCTGGAAAATTATGATTATGCTTTAGAATAATGAAATTTACTGATTATGCATCTCAAACATGTAGCGATTTCGTTGAACTTGCTCAGCTCTGTTATGGAATCGGGATAAATTTTTACGATATTTGTATTTATTACCACAGATATGTGGGTATTTTTATGAACTTTACAATTATCAGTCCCAATCGTTTAATACAGATTGGCATTTGCATTCTCGTTCATTTACAATTTCTTCGTTTACTAACGTTTTTTGATAAATTGAATTATCCCTGCATCTTGTTACTTTGCCACTGACATGTTTCAGCATTTTAGTCGTAAATGTGGCAATGATACGGTTAAAGTTGATTTGGATATTATGGCAGGCGCTGATCCCTCTCCAACGATACCGATGACGCATGAAATATTTGACTCTCCACAAAATTTGCCTAGACGAATTTTTTGTGAAACATTAATTTACATTTATATGGAATAAAATTATGTGCTGGTATTCTCGGGCATTTAAATTGTCCAAGATCACGTAAGAAATCAGACAAGAAACACGGAGAAAACCAATATATACTGGACTATGAAAGATACTCTTAAACGGATAACTGTTGTGGCGTGTTTCTAACATCTGTCATAATTCCTTTGTTTGACATTATGGGTTTCTGATTTACGCGGATGTTTATAAATCTCCTTGAATCATTCCAAACGTTTCGGTTCTTATCTACTTGGACCATCATTAGGCCTATATTTTTCTGCAGCATTGAAAATGACGATAACAACTACAACGACCGATGTCAGTTACCACGTACAAAACTCAATGAGAACAGGCTATTTTATCAGAATTATAACTATTTTATTTGAACATAATCACTAATGCCATAATCGCCCATTTATGCTAATAAGATATTGGAGATTTTCGGTTAAACTTTGAAAAAGTCAGATCTTTTTGCTTACTATAAATCAAATGTGAACAAATTTTCATGAATAGTTGAACGATGCGTTATAGCAATGCAAACCATTTCCTGCACCATGAAATCAGCATAATACATATTAATTTTAGTATTATAAAAAATTAGTTTTTTAGTGCTTGATCTACACTGGCTCTCGTGGTAATTGCTTTCTACTTAAACTTTCAAATAGCTTATTCTTAAATATCCTCATAAGGCGAACACCGTGCCAATTTAGAAAGTTTCATCAGGATAACGGAAACGTCAGGCTTTGTATATATGGATTTTTGGCATGGACTAAATTTGAATTCTACACCTGTTTTTTCTAGATTGGCAAAACCGAATTTATATTATATATATATATATATATATATATATATATATATATATATATATATATATTGAAAGCAAAACGAATAGGAATGGAGAGATCTAGCAGATGCATCTTGAGTTCATGCATTTATTCAATCGTACTTTGGAAACGCCTCTATGTACAGTATATTTTATGGAGCAAAATGATAAATGTAACAAATAAGCTAGATTTATTTTTTCCATAAATTCTGCAATTTTTTTGTATGCAGATGAATGTCTTACCGGTAATTCAGGCTTATTTACGAGTACTAGCATCTACACATTTAAATTATGTGAGAGTGCAGAATGGCGGATTGTCCAATCGTCGATCTGCATCACTTCCACTTAGGCTAGGTGAAAATAGCCTTTAATTTCGATCGAAAATATTGTTTATTAATATACATGTGTACAATTTCTATCATTCCACGTAGACTAATTTATCAGACGATTAATATCTATATTGAGTGAACATTTTAATTGAAAGGCATGTGTCAAATAAAATGCTGAATTCACGATTACTTTTGCACAACATATTATTGAAACCTCTCATGTATGTTTACCATATTGTTTTAAAGGTACTTACCAAACGTAATAACAAAAATTATTTATCACTTAATGACTTGTTGCGGATTAATAATTAGCAGCATGATTTATACAACCAGAAAAACATGTTCAGACATTAAGCCTGAACTGAAAGAAATGAACGTAAATGATCGGATGTCAACCAATTTCACAGACTCTCTCTCCGTTTTACTTATCTATAATATTTTCTTTATTTATTTAAACTCTAAAGGCAGGATTCTGCTTATATAAATTTTGGTAGTATAAACTAAACTTTGCATCGGTCAGCAAAGGCAGTTCATTCAGTATACCTTTTTCGTCATTATTGGGAACTCTTTAAGTAATGTCAAGAATTTGCCCGTGACAGGAGTCTGTATCTTAATCAAACGCTTTTCCCGTATCACATACTACATGAAATTTGAAGTCATAAACCGACTTAAGTTTTTGGTCAATCTTTACTTCAAGTGGAACATATTTGGATTCCGTAAGACTTAAAGTTTTTCTTTTCTTATAGATTTTTTTATTAATTAAAAGAACTTTCTCATGAAGACAAATTATAAGACTTTAAAGATACAATAAATATTTCAATCTCATTATATTTGGATTATCTGGAAATGGACATATATATATATTAACAGAAAGCCAAGGAGATAGCGAGAATTTTAAATATGGAGACATCCAATTACATTCATAATTTTAATATATTTTGATGATTTTAACAGGATTGTAAATTTATTCATCAATAGCGAGTCATATATATATATATATATATATATATATATATATATATATATATATATATATATATATATATATATATATATATATATATATATATATATATATATAGATATATATATATATATAGTTCTACTTAATAAAAATTTAGGAAGTATCTTTGAATGTTAATCTGGCGAACATGGGTTTTTTGGTACTAGCATTATTATGCACGTGTAGTCAACATACGATTTTGAATTTTTCACAAAGATTTCAAATGAAAATTCATTTTTACCTTTATTTTAACAACTATGGCATTGCTTTTGTTTGTAAACTGCATTAGACAGTTGAATTATCCCTCAATAGTTTACGGAATGTTTTTATTTTTTGATAACTCGTTAACATTTACTTTGTAGGAAAAATTGACAAATGATAATATTTGTGTTAATGGATACGTTCCAATGCTTAATAATAGTATACCATCGTCAAATTATAGATTGTGAAATGAGAAAGAATTCTTTATAAAATAAATTGCTACTGACAAATTGTTAGTGGCCGAATATTTTGTGGGGAAAAAAATAAAACAATTTTCATTAATTGTAGTTTGTTACCACATTTCTTTATTCAATTGTTCTGTGGAGCTACATTTTAACTGTTTTTTAAATGAGCTATCTTATTGCGCTTTTAGCCGGGAAAAATACAAATAATTCAACTCAAATTCCGGTCACCATAAACAACATATACCTGCCAGCTCCATATTATATCATTGGCGGCCTCTGCTTATTTGGTACAATATTATTTGTGATATTGGGCCTTCTCCAGACGTTTCAACTTGAAAAGCGATATTGTTGCAATCGTATCGGCTCTCACGATTTTATACACCCAAATAAAGAGGTGAGTCCATCAGCTTGAAGATTATCAATTCTAATAAACAAAACACTCGCAAACCCGTCTTTGATTGATTGATATATAAGTATCTATCTCGTTACTTCAAGGAATGAAGTCTCAGTTACTTTACTGCTATGGATTATTTTCCATTACATGTTATAGCGATAAATTAATCGATACTTTCCATCAAGAGCTTATAGAAGATGCTTGCCTAGATTATGTGTACTTAAATCATAGATATTACACTAAAGAGGAAAACAATAGCGTGCAAACGATTGAAACAAAATTGGAATTTAATCTGAAGAAATGTTATCTTCACCCATGAAATCAAGGATTGCTTAATTTTATTACTTATATATATATATATATATATATATATATATATATATAGGAAAGCTTGAATAAGTTAATGGTCGTGATTGCATAGAAATTGGTTAACTGACATTTATAGTCAAATACTATGTATTCGAGAATATTTGAGCTAAGAGCTGCTTATCAACATTTGCTTTCCTATTATATGCATTATGGTTTGATCCTCATTCGTCTGTTCATCGCAATGCTCTGATGATGATCGTTGGAGTTCGAAACGCGTCAGTACGTATGACTGAGAGTAGTTTTGATATATTTTGCGACTAATTAGATATAATAATATTTAAGTTTGTATGTAGTCACAGTTTAACTATCTGTTAATGTGGATATTTGTTAAACATGCGCACATCGTAAAAAGAACTGTATCAATAGCCACCTTTGTAACCGAGAGCGCACCAAGAGTACTATCTATGGCTGGCATAAACTCAGCAGAAAGTCTTCGCAGAGGCGCACATATTATGTTGAAGCATTCAGCTCAATGATGGAGTCATAGTGAATATAATATATATATATATATATATATATATATATATATATATATATATATATATATATGATTTTTCATTATAAATGCATCTATTTAGTAAAACAATATATATATATATATATATATATATATATATATAATTGATTAAAAATAAAGCATTTGTGTTAAGATAAACAAGATGGCTTCTGACGGATTGGAAAGTAAAAGACGAAGGTTGGATCACTTCCGAGCCAGACCGCAGAAGGTGTTTTCAGAAATGTACAGACAAACCATTATTTGGTGAGTTATCCCTTGGTACCATGGTTTGTATCAAGCGGTGGTTGCCCAAGCTAACTCAGTCTTTGCCCTGGTTGCAACAGCATGAGACCATAATATTTATGCTGCTGATTCCTACCAGACATTACGTAATAACTAGCGCGGAGGGAAGTCTGAAAGAAAGAATTCAGGCTCTTCAAAGTTCAGAAAGAAATGGCAGCTGCGATTCTAAACATGTGTCTCGTTACAACCGCATGCCTTACTGGAATTCTTCGAGATATAATCAGCAAGTTTGGGACAGACGGCGACAGCCAGTGGAGTGGAAACAAGGTCGGTATATAAAGACACAAGCTTCGACGTATACGTTGTCTAAGGGATAGCAAAATCAGTAGAGTTCTCCTAGAGTCGTCTAGTTCAATGGGTAAATAGAGTCCATCTCACCATTAAGTATAGTTGAGAACATGCTCAAAATATATAGCCTTTGGAGGCTCAAATTGGTAGATCCAGAGCAAACCAACAGAGCAACATAAAATTTGTTCAGAATCAGATGGCCTTCGTAGAAAAATAGGTATGGTGAAACGTTGCCACACATACGGAATTTGAAAGTTAAAATTTTAAGATTCTTCAACGGACAGCCAGTAATAATGCA
Source organism: Eudiplozoon nipponicum (assembly GCA_029291075.1). NCBI lineage: Eukaryota > Metazoa > Platyhelminthes > Monogenea > Mazocraeidea > Diplozoidae > Eudiplozoon > Eudiplozoon nipponicum. The sequence continues at coordinate 57,756 of JAQBSW010001087.1, read as the reverse complement.
ATTAGATACGAGAGCTGATCTGTCGGTATTACCAATGACTTGGCCGTCAAACAACGTAAAACCTACGAACGCAAATTTTTGTCGAGTATGGGGCGCGTCCATTTTAGTTGTGGGAGAATGGGCCACGAAATTTTTAATAAATGAAAATGTCTACCATATGTTTTTTGTTGTAATGAATACTCAAACGCCATTATTGAGGCTTGATTTCATTCAAAATGAGTTAATACGATAGATTTTTAAAATAAAAGTATATTCCTATCAAAGCTGGTTTGCATGAATTACATAATGTACCCCTAAGATGCAGGAGAAGTTCGGTTGTCTGCCAGAGTAGTGGAAAGAGTTTCAAAGCCAATATAACATTGTATTCCAACATCCTGATTGCAGCAAATGTTGAAGGCCGATGGTTGACCGCTTTAAACTATGGCTAGAGTTATATGAATTTTACGAATCTTTAAAAGTATATAGTGGCCCTCCAAAGAAATTAGCAGCAGCGAATCGAACATTACAAGAGATGATGGAGGCCGGCGTTCTTGAACCATCGTCACCTGTTTTTCGAGCTCCAATATTTTACGCTACGAAGAATAATGGTTCGCTCCGAATGGCGGTTGATCATCGGCAATTAAACTCGGTGATTAAACTTAAACCCGTAACCAATACCGGCTGTGCGTGATTTGTTCCTACAGCTATTGGGAGGCAAATGGTTTGCCGTTCTTGAACTTAAACAGGGATTTTGGCAAATTGGCGTTAGGCCTGAAGATCAATGGAAGTTAACGTTGTAGGTATCCAAGGCCATTTTTAATTCACTCGGATAAAATTCTGTCTTAACAACTCAATGAAAATGTTTGAAAATATAATAGACTCCTTCGTGTCCAACTTACTCTGTACAACAGCTTACGTAGACGTTGTTATTATATGGGCTACTACAGAACACTAATTACGTATTAGGCTGCAGAAGATGTTGCCCAACGCCGTAAAATGACGAATACATTTTAATCTAGAAATAGTTCAAATAGGTGGGCAAGTACGGTTCCTGGGTCACTCAGTCTCAGTGGAGGGATTTATGCCATTAGATTCCAATGTACAGACTATCAAGGACGCAACAACCCTTGTCTAAGTTAACTAGTGCCAAGATACCGTTTTGTTGGACGGAGCTGGTTCCAGAAGCGTTTATTTTATGCAAATGAAAATTAATAGACGCAGCTATTTTGATTTTTACGAGAGGTTGTATGTCAATTATTACAGACTCGTCAGTTATTAGCACTAGCAGTGTTAAAAGCGGACGGATGTCCGGCGCAATATATAATTCGCACATTCACTAAGGCGGAGCGAAACTGTAGAGTGACCGAAAAGGTATTACTGGACGTACAATGGGCACTAAGGAAGTTTCGATATTTTGACATCAGTGGACATATAGATATCTTTACTGACCACAGAGAATTAGTGCATTGGAGATCAATGGATATTGAGAACAAACGGGTGACCGAGCCATTAAAGAGGTCGAGGAATATGATGTATCAATTCATTATAGAGCCGGTATCGAGAGTGCGGCAGCCGATGCGCTCATCAGAATTTCCACTGTGAGAGTTTCACCATTTATCAAATTCTCTGAAGTACTGGAAAATGCTGCAACATGGCAGGAAATAGTCAATCAAATGTAAAACGGCACGGTGGTGTCCGCAACAAATATAATGTTTTGAGCCTGCCAAACATCCTGTTGGTGCGAAAAGAAGACAAACATTGCAATGGTTTGGTCCGAAGTGTATATGAACAGAATTGATGACCTTCTGGAATGTAACTCTGTGGCATTTCGGCGCCGAGCGACTTATCGAGACATTCCAGTCACGATTGTATTGGTCTGACATGTCCAAAGAAATTCGTAGCTATTGTCAACATTTCACTAAATATCAGCGTTGTAAGCCACGAAAAAACGAAAAAGTCACACAATTGATTTCAATGTCACTGAACGGATAATGATTCTGCATATTCGCCTGGCAGGTGCACTCTCAGTAGCTCGTGACGGGGTAGCCTATGTTTTACATCGTCGATATGTTTACTCGATGGGTCGAGTTTGTACCACTGAAGAAAACAACAACAGAGAAAATTATAAAGTACGTATAAGAGCAATGGCTCAGTCAATTTGGTGTACCAAAAGTTATTTTTACAAACCAGGGTGCACATTTCGAGTGGAGATAATATAATTAATGGTGCAAGATCCTTGAAATAAACATTTCCGCGCAGCCACGTACCACCTAAAGACAAACGCGATAGCTGAGCGAGCACACCGGACGATTAAAGAGGTATTACGATTTTGGTGCCACGAGAGCTCGGGATCCTTGAGAGACAACTTCCATTTTGTCGAGCATGCCATGTGATTTACAATATTAACAGCTACAAGATTCGCTCCAGCAACCATGGTCTACGGAAGGCATATTAGACAGTCAGGTGAACACGCAATCCTATGATCTAATGAGCGTTGCACAATAGCGGATATTCAGGGGAGTCTAAATCAGTTAACTAATTATGTAGGTATTACACAGCGACGAGCCTATGTAAAACGACCTACGCGCACTCGCAAAAGTGTCGAAGACTATGTGGTGGGATAATTAAGTCTCGGCTGAATGAGACACTATTACTGAATTCTGAGGGAATCCGCATAAACCACCCTCCAATATAGGTGAAGTCAACAAGGAAAATTTTACAAAAATACGACAGAAATACTATGTATAATTTTATAAATACTTGTTTCGCACTTATAGGGTAAACATTAAGGCAAGCCAATTTTTTCTCTTTAATCTGCTAATAATATGAAAATAGCATCAGTATATATATATATATATATATATATATATATATATATATTATATATATATATATATATATATATATATATATATATATATATTCTTTTGAAATGCGAGCTTTAATAAAATTCATTGTACCCTTCCTATGTGCAAAAAAGAAATTTTATCAGATACAAGAAACATTTCTTTCTCATTATCTCCTCAAGTATCTATTAATGAACATACCTTTATATATAAATTAGAAAGCAAAACAAGATAGAAATATGTAAACATAGAGAGTGTGAAAAAACGGAAACCAATCAATTGCGTGCGTCACATCCAGTTCAAATTCAATGCCTGAACATGCTTCTTCTGCTTGCATAAATCCGGCTGTAATTTCGTTATCCATGTTCAAACATTGAGCTTGAACTGGATGTGACGCATGCAATCGATTGGTTTCCGTTTTTTCACACACACTCTCTCTGTGTTTACATATTTCTATCTTGTTTTCCTTTTCATTTCATATATCAAGATATGTTCATTAGTAGATATCTGAGGAGATAATGAGAAAGAAATGTTTCTTGTATCTGATAAAATTTATTTTTGTTTTTTGATCATAGGAAGGATACAATGAATATATATATATATATATATATATATATATATATATATATATATATATATATATATATGGACTCGAAGTTTCAAATACCAACTCTCTTGAAATCCTTTTTGGTCTACATGGTACAAAAAAATTGATCAACACTATCCAACAACATTTACTGCCGAAAAAATTTTAAATGGACAAGCATCGTCTAGATAATCAGCAATTTTGGACCATATTTGAAACTAAACAAATATCTCAGTTCTACCACCAACATTTATGAGCCCCCATTAAGCACAATGCGCGTGTGTACATGATATTATACATTTCACTCAGGCTGAAGTTAGTATATTTATTGGTCCTATTTGATCTAATTTAAAAAAAATCCGCATTGCTTAATAGACAGTTTCATATATATATATATATATATATATATATATATATATATATGGACTCGAAGTTTCAAATACCAACTCTCTTGAAATCCTTTTTGGTCTACATGGTACAAAAAAATTGATCAACACTATCCAACAACATTTACTCCATTACAAAGAATAAATAAGTATTATATATTTTATTGAAAGATGTTATGTGTACTACGAGATGAGATTGCAACAATTCTTTCAATCAAATTTGAGTGCTTGAAGTAAGCACAAATCCCATCGTATTTGACCAGTCGTCGAACAACATAGAAAAACTACCACCAATCGCACGCACAGGCACTAGTCAGTTTGCCTTCGTACTGAGATGATGATCATGGAAGGTTGAAACGCGTCAGTGTGTGCAATTGGCGGTAGTTGTGCTATGTTGTTCGACGACTGGTTAAATACGAAATGTAATTGTTGATTTTGATCGAAACCAGAGTGTACGAATTTGCTCATGTAAAGTGTGTACAAAATTAGTTGGATTCCTGATTGTTTGTGAAATTTAGTATATATCGAAAAACACTGTCTTGGTATCAAATATAGGCCTGGTTTTTTGATAACCACCGTGTTGGTACCATGTACAGGCTTGACATTCTAGAAACCGTCGTCTTAGTTGCCTGTTCAGACTTTCCAATTTGAAAACTATTGTCTGGGTATCATGAACAGACTCGGTATCTTGACATGCATTGTTTTCGTACCAGGAACAATCAGGAAAGTTTGACACTCATTCTGTTGAAACCGTTTACAAGCTCGGTAGATAGGATACATTATGAGTTGGCATTGAAGTCGCATTTACAGTCTTTTATTTAAGGCTAACTCCATTACGACTTTGATACACATTCGTATAGTAGGCTTCGTCGTACAATTGCCTCCCATTTCCTGCCAAAATATTTGATGAGTACCGCGAAAATTACCAGATGCTACTAAAAAGTTACCACTTAGCACGAAACGCATGTGTGCATAAGTTTAAGTCTTTCATTCAAGTTGACTTTTGTATATGCTTCTGGTCCTATTTTAAATACTGGGTATACAATACCTAATGCGCATTCGAATTACTGCTGTGAAGAAACGAAAGTAAAACCGAAAACCGAACTAATATGTATGTGTGTGCATATTTTTATGTATTTGTATTTTTATATGCATATTTGTATGCATATGTATAATTGTATGCATTCGAATATATATTTTTATATGTATTTGTATTTGAATATGTATATTTCATTGTATACATAGATGCCTGTTAATTTATTTATTTATATTTATGTAGATGCATATATATATATATATATATATATATATATATATATATATATATATACATGTACGTGCATATATGTATGTGTGTTTATACGTAAATGTGTATGCATAACTTATGCATTTGTATACTTATTTTTAATAGACAGTTAATGATTGCGCGGGTGGTAACAATTCTTTAAATCAAGTTTGCAAACATGAAGTAAACACCAATCCCGTTAAACTTAACCAGTTGTCGAACAAAATGGCAAAACCACCGCCATTTGCACGAACGGACACGTTTTGACCTTCCAAAATCATCATCAGAGTAGAACGGTTAACTGACTAGTGAGGATCACTTCGTAAACCATATATATATATGGAAAGAAAAATTAGATATGCGGCTTTTACCTCTAGTGGTAAATGTCGGCTGCAAAATAGCTATGCAGTCTCGAACATTAAATTTGTGCAGCTTTCGACAAATATAAATCGTTAGTTAGCCGTCGTACTCTGAGGACTATCATGGAAGATCGAAATGCGTTAACGCTTGCGATTGGCGGTAGTTTTGCTATGTTGTTCGAGGACTGGCTGTATACAATGGGATTGGTGTATTGTTCAAGCGCGAAAAATTGATTTTTTAAATTTTTCCAACCAAATGCAAAATCATTTATTGTTTGACTGTATTACCTATTTATATATGTTACGAAAACTGAAAAAAGTCTATGTTCGTGTCCGAATAGATATTGTGCAGCCGAGATTTACAACCAACTACGATCTATGCGAGACTACTGGAGTTGAGAGCAGCGTATCTTATTATACTTCCCATATCTATGAATTTCGGTTTGATTTTCGCCGGTCAATTCGCTGTCGTACTCTTATGATGATCGCGGAAGGTCGAAACGTGTGAGTGCGTGCGACTGACGGTAGTTTTAATATCTTCTTCGACGACAGATTATTTTTTTGCATGACAATTTTTATATTCGTACTCAATTTTTTTTTGTTTAAGATCAAGCAATCAGTGATTTCTCGAATAATAATAATAATAATAATAGCTATTTTAATTAATTTAACTAGCATGAGATAATCACAATTGTTTCTATATACATTTCTCATTATAAAGTAAATATCGTATAAAGTAGCAATGTAAATCCATCAAGTTACCGATTTCAGCTTTATTTGTAACTTTTAATGTACTGTCTCTAATTTTGCCGCGGAGGGAGCTCGAACGGGGACACATGTGCTTCAGAATTTGTGAATCTACCTAGCACACAATCTTACCACCCGCTAAAAACATTTCTTCAGTTATGTAAAAGCTTATTGTTTTGCTTACCTCTTCTTCAAATAAAAACCATGTGGCACTTTTTCGACCAAGAGTTCCAATAAGTTATATAAGTCCGTTATTATGGAATAGGCGACAAGACAGCTGGAGAAGAGCAATTGAACACTCACTGATCGCGCGGTTTGAGTCACGTCGGCAATCAAATTCTGAGCACTAATTGACAAGTTCTCAATAAGGCGTCAAGCGCTCCAACGGATTAACTGTCTCATACAGTGCTTAGTTCATATTGACAAATTAATATAATTGGACAGTTATTTGTCCTAAATTCAGAAACACGTTTTAATAATTGTTATAACCACCGGGGCAATAAAAGGCTGTTGTATTGCGGAAATCGGTAGTTCATAACCACTCCTCCAGATGGCATGGTGTCTGTTATCTAACGGCAGATTTGGAATGGATAGAGTCACATATTCCAAAGATAATTTAAACCGCTTTGAGCCCTGTCCGTGGAAGAAGTTTTGGCAGTACTTGAAGAGTTACCAATATGAACGAAACCGGTCTACTGGATGAATTGCATTTGCTAGATTATGTATTCCTTGTTGTGAACTGGTAAATATATATATTTATATATATTAATATATATATATATGTGTGTGTGTGTGTGTTTGTGTGTCTGTGTGTGTGTTTATTTATTTAAATTATTTTTTATAAATATATGTCTAGACATTTATCGATAAATGACTATACATACATTCCAATGACTTATACTATAACTAATCAATTGTTGTTGTATGTTTGATTGTGTGAACGTATTTGTTTCTTCTTTTGTTTATTTTAATAAATTGACGTAACTCGGTGTCTATTTAGAATAGTCTGTTCGTGTTAAATGGAATAATGTTAATAAGTGAGTAAAGAAAAATCATAAATTGGTATCTAAATGAAAGGTATGTTTATTTTAAATCAAAGTAGTACAACGGCTAGAATCACATATTCCAACGATAATGTACACCGCTTTGAGCCCTGTCCATGAAAGAAGTTTTGGCAGTTCTTGACGAGTTATCAGTATGAACGAAACCAGTCTAGTGGATGATCTGCATTTGCTAGATTATGTATTGCTTATTGTGTATTGGTAAAAATATATATATATGTGTGTGTGTGTGTGTGTATATTGTTATAAATTATTTTTTATAAATATATTTCTAGAAGTTTATCAATAAATGAATATACAAATATAACAATGAACTAGTAAGTCTTTGGTGTATGTTTGATTGTGTGAATGTATTTATTTCTTCTTTGGTTTATTTTAATAAATTGACGGAACTTGGCGTCTAATTAGAATAGTCTATTCTTGTTAAATGGTATAATATTAATAAGTGAGTAAACCATAATCATAAATTGGTATCTAATTGAAAAGTATGTGTATTTTAAAGCAAAGTAGCACAACAGATATAGTCACAGAATAGAAAGATTGTGTACAGTGCTTTGAGCCCTGCCGGTGAAAGTAGATCTGACCGTTCTTGACGAGTTACCAATATGAACGATACCGGTATAGTGGATGAACTGCATATGCAGGATTATGTATTGCTTATTGTGTACTAGAAAAAAAAAGTGTTTATTCATTTTAATTACGTTTTTTATAAATACATATCTAGGCATTTATCGATAAATGAATATGCGTACACGCAAATGAACTACACTATAATTAATAAAATTTTGATGTATGTTTGATTGTGTGAATGTGTCTATTTTTCCTTTGTTTATTTTTATTAATTGACGTTTCGTGGCATCTATTTAATGGCATAATATTAATAAATGAAAATTGTTAACAAGACCTACAAAGAAAAATGCCACATTTTAGCTGTAAAGAATAAAAATCCTTGAAAATATTTAGTGTGAGAAGCACTTAGTTCCTTTGTATTATTTCTAACTTTTAACTATGATTGAATATATTACATGTGATTTCGATCTCAATTAAAGTTGAAAAAATATATTTTCTTATTTAACAATTTTGTTAGGTGTTTACATAATTTCATCATTTGTTGTACCCAATTTTACCCATTCTATCGTACACGATTTTACATGAATCTATTGTATTTATATATTTTATAATTTGTTCGTATATTTTATTGAAACACGTGTGCGTGAAAGTCTGAAGAGCTGAAGCAGAAATGGTCGTATAGCGATAATGGTGAAGCAGATGCATCGAAGAATTTTTTGCCATCTCTAAAAGGACCAGCAATTTTGTCTGCTAGAAGAAACACTATTACAAACAAAAATATTCGCGGGCTGGTCGCAAAGTTAAACAACATCATTATCGAGCACAAGAAGCAAATTCTGCTGTTTGTACTGACCTTCTTCCTGTATTTCGCATTGGTCGGCAATGAACGTGTGTTTGGCAAGTTCGTCTTCGAATATTCTGAAAGAAGTGGCCTCGCATTCAGCATCGACAAGGCGTATGTATTACACGTGTGCTACTGGGTGGCATTTTGCGTGGGCAGAGTCATCTTGTTTTTGATAACACTCCGTGTATCACCTCGGATTGCACTTATTGTTCTGTTGGTCGGATCTGCAGCCACATCGCTTGGTATGAGTGTTGTTCCACAGGTGAGCATTTATTTTTTCCATCTACACATTTAAAAAATGAAAATTTTACTTTTTCGCACAGGGAGCATCAAAAGAGCTTTGCGTTATATTACCCAAAACCGAGCATCTTTACTGAATCCTATAGGAGTATATAGGTATAATGCACAGAATATTAATATTTCGGCTCCCTATTTAGCAGATAGTATCACAAAATGCCTTTATTCTAAGCTTTTATGAATTTTAATACAGCCATTATCCATATTTAGTGTCCAAACCAACGGAAACTGTGTTAATGTTATTGTGAATTACGTGTTATGCAGTTAGTACAAATCGGACCAGAAGGATAAACCAAAGACAGCGTGAACAGATAGTTTAATCTCGAGCACAGCCAGTTTTTGCTTACTGGCGACTCATGAGTAGGACCCGGTATTACGCTATTTACCCACTATATATTTTGATGAAGAATGAGGGAGACTGGGATCGTTTTCTTTTGTTGTCTTTTTATTCTCATGCGTCTACATAACTCCTGGTATTTGTGTACTTTGTCGGACATTATGGAATTGTTGAATTGCATTCAATTATAAGTATGGCAAAGGAAAGAGGCTGGTTTGATTTAAATTAAAACTTCTAACCTTCTCAAAAAATTGATCAGTGTTAATTCTCTTGTTTCTGTCATTAGAGAGTTTTGTCGAGTTGACAATCAGGCAGTAAATTAGCTATAAGTTTTATTGTAACTATCTGCTCAATATTTTCTGCAACAAGAATTTTACGCCCATTGCCACATTTTAACACCATATGGTATCGTTATGAATGTTTTTTCCAACAAAATTTGGCCTTTTTGTAGAGGACATTCGTCTATGAACTTTTTTTAATTTGATTTATTTGTCCCCAGAAATGTGTCGGTTTCATTTTTCACATCGCGAGAAATATTTTCCAGATACCAAATTCTGAATAATCAAAAGTTGTATTTCCATGCACTCATACATTTCGTGCTTACCGGCGACTCATCAATGGAAGCCGCATCTTTGCCAAAAGTTGTTGCAGTTTTAGAAAGTAGTGCCGGCTTCTACTGATTAATTGTCAGCAAAATGAATCACACATATGCATGAAATTATACCTTTTGTCAACGCTGACATCGGTAAATATTTCTAGTCCTATTTAATCTAAATTATTACCAAGTATGCTGCACCTGACACATGAATACATAGATAAGTGTATTCCGAAAAAAGAATATATAATTGTTCATATTTGTCGACTTCGTAACTAAATGGAATATAATACATTATCGTAATTATCCCGTGTTTATGAAATTACTTGTTAGGTAATGGGAGAAAACAAGCAACCGTTAAAAAGTAGAAGAGGAAGACAATATGGTGTTGCGATACAGCCAAATTATTATTCTTAATTTGGCACGTCATTCATTTTAAACTGACCGTAGTATCAATTGAAAAGGATGTAGATGGTGAGCTATATGATGAAGAAAATGTTTTCGAAGACTGTGCATGGTATCGATTTCTTAAAATGAAAAGAGTATGTAATGAATTCTGTGGTGTTTGACCAACGCCTGGTATAATATAAGCCAACGGTAGGAAATGCTGTTTTTGAAGACAATATTTGTTGAACTATTTATAACTGACCACAATTTGCATAACAATAATATTGCGGGCTGTAATTCATATTTACCTTTTAGATTATGCACATCATGTACATATATCTTCATATTTCTTTTATAATAATTTCATTTTCAGAAGACGCTATATACAACTTTTTCGTATTAGAGCCTTTACTACTTATTATAATCAAGGTTGCGATCTTGATATAAGCACCTGACCCATTAATTACTTACATTTGTCAGTATAAATTAATAATTGTATAGTGTAGAAAAGAAAATTCATCCAGTTGACAAGTTTCGTCTTTATTGCGAACTCTAAATTTTACTATTTGTTTGATACCCATTGTATGAGTATTAGTTGGGCTTTAGCAAGCAGTATTTTTCTAATGTTTTGCTTTCCTTTAACTTTGATTCATTATTTAAAAGTTTTATTTTACACAGTTTGATTGATATTCCATTTGTACATATGATATATTAGCTGTTATGACTAATTACATTATTGCTACTGTTTTGTAACTTCTACTAACCTTTATATAAAAATTGCAAATTTTATATTTACTTCGCAAATATATAATTTATTTTTTGAATTTTTCTCATTTTTATTTGTGTATTATATTGTCTGATTTGTTTGTTTGCTTTTTCTAATTAATTTGACTCTGTAAAATTATACCGTCTTCGTTTTCCTTTTCAAATTCCATTGGTTCATTCCTTGACGTTTTTGCTTGCAAAATGAGCATGAAATTTCGTAGGTACCGCCCAGTTGACCTACATTTCTCACCCAAATATATGGTGGGTAGAGGGCGTAATATTGGCTCCTAATAATGAGTACACATGAGATTACTCTTTCCCTTCAAGCTGACTTTAGTTTATCCTTCTAGTCATATTTGAACTAATTTATAACGTGATGCGCAACACCTAATACACAATACCATGAATTATTTTTTAATGTTCACTTGCTAATTTATGCAATATTAAGTTTATACCTAATCTGAATATTAATGTTTTGCTTTCTGGTATTTCTATGTTATTTTGCTTTTCTTTTTAAATTACATGATTTAGCAACAAACGTCAGCTAGTGAATATACAATGTATGCGTTGGTGACCTGTTTCGGTCTGTTCAAAAGCCCTCTTTTCCCAACTGGTCTGGGCGTAATCAATCAAAGTATTCAAATTAGTGGCTTTCTCACGCTTATCGTGAATCTAGGTAGTGCGATTGGTGCAAGCATTCTCCAGTATTTGGCTGGATACTGTCTGCAGAACATTGGTCATTTTGTAAGTAAAAAACGAGATATTTACAATTCTGTAACTCGCTTTGCGTATATATATATATATATATATATATATATATATATATATATATATATATATATATATAAATTGTGAGTCATCAGATACAAATAATCATTTCTATATGCATACATTTACAACTCATATATAATTTTGCATATGTTCAAACAATAATAAGCACCAGTGTGAATATATATATATATGACCATACCTTATATAAAAATATACGAAATATAAATATCTATGTTTAAAAACTTTTAGATATTTATTCACATAGTTACTTAATATATAAGCAACAATATGATGGAAATGACTTTAATCACATCAAATTCGGTCTATCAACAACCATATTTATATTTTATTATTACTTTATATATATAAGGATATTCAAATATATACCTACACTTTATATAAATATATAAATATTCCTCTACAGACATGTGTATATAAATTAATACATTTGTAATATATATATATATATATATATATATATATATATATATATATATACAACATTTTACGATACCAATGAAGCCAAGTGCCCGTACGTCAACATTTCTCTTAATTTATGACATTAATCAAAGCTTATATAAATATTTAAAATAAATATAAATATATAATTCAACAATAATACAACCGTGTGAGATCAATAAATGTTAATCTTATATAATTCACGATGAACATATTAAATATATTAGCATATGTATATAATTATTTATAAGCACATCGTCTATCATAACCATTTATATAACTTTGTACAGTATACTAAATACTGATTTTGAGAAAGATGACGATGAAGGCAAATAGGAATTTTTTCCCTTCTAAGTCATTCTCATTATATTTTCAAAATGCAGGATCTCTTACGCAGGTTTATACTTAACTCCGGTTCATCCGCTTCCCGTTTTCTAATCCTAGAAAATGGGCACCAATTGGATCTTTGTGAAACTGATAATGCAAGGCGACAATCTGTGAACGCAAATCGCAAAGACTAAACATTTGAAGCTTGCACTGCGCAAGCATTCAATAAATTGTTGACTTATATATTATTATCATACAATTTTTAATTAAAATTATTCTCGAACTATGAGCTAATCTAAGAACACATAAAAATTATTTATACATCCTAAACAAAAGTTCTTATTTAAAAAACATAATTAAATAGTCTCTCTTTACACAGCTGCGGTTATGTGTATGACCTAAATAATCGAAGATTGAATTAAATAAAATTTAATGCAATATATACCTATAGGAAAACATTATTGCGCAGTTTATAACGCTTATAGCGTGGTTATTTATAGATTTTTTTAAATAGATGTAAATAAGATTTTTTCGTTCTAGGTTATTCTCAATATATATCCAATAAACTTGGTCTCTTACCCTTAAATAAGGTTCATCCGCTTCTCGTTTTCTCACCGTAAAAAATGGACATCAATCGGAACTTTGCAAAAATGATAATGCAAAGCGACAACCCGTGAAGCATTCAAGGAACTGTTGACTTATATATTCTTATCATACAATTCTTAATTAAAATTATTCTCGAACTGTGTGCTTATGTAAGTGCACACAAAAATTATTTTCTCATGGAAAACAAAAGATATTATATAAAAAGCTTAAGTAAATAGTCTCTCTCTACACCACTGTAGCTATGTGGATGACCTCAATTATCAATGATTTATTAATATAAAATTAAACACAATATATCCCTCTAGTGATATATTCGAATATGAAAACATACTTGCGAAGTTTATAAAGCTTATAGCGTGGTTAATCTAAAATTTTTGAGACAGAATAAAATAGGAATTTTTGTACGCAACTTGTTTTTGCATACGGTACATCGTTATAGATATCATACAGTGTAAAATTGACGAAAAGTTGATCAACGTGAAATTATCAATATTAAAAATTTTCAAGGTAATATTAGAACTTGAGAAACCTGTAGCAGCATGAATTTAATTAATGTCATTGTTTTAATGTAATGTGGAACAATTGGATTGTACAATCTCCTATACGAATTTATATAAAAGTGATCGTTGTTTTATTGTAATAAAAAGTCTTTTTTGGCCTACTTCAAAGTAAACTTACTATATATAAAATGTAATATCTCATGCAAATGGTATCAAAACCATAATTTCGAAGTTGGATCAAACTTTTCAAGTTAAAGAATAACAACTGCGAACCCCGCCAACCGTAATATATTAGACTTGATCGACATTATTTATCTCATTTCCAGGTGTTTCCGTGTTGTCATTCAAATAGAAATTTACTAGTTATATTTTATTGATTTTAATGAATTAATATATATGCATTTATGTATGAGGTATAGTGTGTCTGGTAAAAAGTTAAATAAATTTTACTTGCAATATATTCTAACTCGCACGCTATGTAATACATACTCCTTTTTTTTATTAAACGTGACATTTTAGCAACACAACAAAAACAGCAAAATAACAAGAATAGCCAGAATTTATGTATTTCCTGAATTAACAGGTGTTCATAAGTAGCATTAAGTCTCAATTTTGATGAAATTTCGTTTATCATGTAATGAATTGTATTAGTACCATGTACCGACTCGGTTTTTTTGAAAACCATTGTGTTGGTACCCTTTCCTGGCTCGGTATATATTATATTTAATGAGTTGGCTTTGAAGGCGCTATGTCGTCTCCAACTGATGAGGTTGTACACTTTATTCATGCTCAGTTTGGTCTATCCTTCTGGTCCTATTCGAGCTAATTTGTTATTGGTACGCAATGCCTAAAATATAATAAATAGAAAAACGTTTTCATAAAAAGCAAGTTCTCTGGACACATTTATAACTGATGAAGTATAATTTTTAAAGATAAACAGATTGTTCATATTTAATGTATAGCCAAAATCTGTACATCGCGAGAAAATAATAGAATCAACAATTAGTTCGCACAATTCATCCACACCTAAGCTTCCTTGCCGTACTTTAGAATTGATTTATTGTCTTCAGAAAAATGTCTTTCACTTGTTCAAAGAATATCTATAAAACTTGCAAATAACGTTTAAGTGATGTTCATATTCAACGGAACAAGACGAAACGAAAGACGACACTCGGGGGAAAAACATTCGTACACGAAACAACCAACAGAGCGAACTGTTGGCTAACTCACATTCCATCAATACAGTTATGACCACATTTCAGACATCACTTTGTAATACAAGCAAATACACAAACGCATCGACATACGAATATGTAATTTAAAAAAAACAGAAATATGAAATAGAAGAAAAACCGAGTTAGACTAGCTGCCACCCGCATAATTACATGAAAATTCAGGATATATATATATATATATATACAAACATACAATCGGATTGGCAACAAACTGAAGTGGAAATAACAGAGGCGCATACGATGACAGAAGTCTCCAAACAATGTGAGCGTTTAACACTGCAATCCACACTGGCGCTGTTACCATGTGGAAATGACAACTTTGCGCAACAAGGTGAAACGATCAACTACACTGGGGAAAATAGCACTTGTATATGTAACAGTGAACAATGCGCACAAATGGTTAATTCTCAAGCTATCAAAACAATACTGACCAGATCTCAGACATCACTTTGCAATACTGCGAGAATGACCTTTACATGCAAACACGCATACACACAAACACAAACGCATACACACTCACCAACTAGTCAAAACAAGAAACAGCAGTAAAAACGAGTCAGATTTGTTACCACTAGCATAATCAATTGAAAACCCAAAATGTATAAATATGTATGATTGTATAAGAGATGATTAGTATTCACGAAATAAATGGCCTTTATCCACTTTGTTATTTATGTGTTCTGTATTCCTTATTTTAATTATATATATATATATGAAAACAGACTTAATTCATGGAATAACATTTATTAATAAATCTTATTTCTACCAGTATCTACAGCCATTATTCTGGATTCGTTAATATATTCGTTCATCCAATCCCAACTGTACATTTGTCGTAACCGATCCCCTCTCCGCTATGTCTCACTTTGCTTTACGCAATTTAGACCAATCCTTTTGCGTAACGTCATGTAGTGTGTCATCGCTTTCATTGTAATTGTGTCCGTAATTGACGGGTGTGTCGTAATTTGCGGAAAGAAGGCTATTTTTAAGGTCTGTCAGTTATGTCTTTGTTCCAGTCAAATTTAATTTCCTTTTGAATTACTTTCTGCCGGTTTAAGCAGGAGTTCAGCCGATTTACTGAGTGTTGCAGGTGCATTGAAATTTGTGTACAGACAGAGGTTTTGACGTCACAGAGGGGCTATCGTTTCATTTGTGCGCATCAGTTTTTTTTGAACACCACTCTCACCATTGTTGAATGTATTGAAAACAACGAAGCTGGTGCGCACAAATGAACAAGATAGCCTCTCTGTGACGTCAAAATCTCTGTCTGTATACAAATTTCAATGTACCTGCAACGCTCAGTACATCGGCAGATCAATAAAGAGCCTCGAAACTAGAATAAATCAGCATCTCCCTCAATAACTATTAAAGAGGGGTGCAGCTCCTGCACAAAAATCAGCAATTTGCGAACATGTACTACTCCCAGATCATGTTGTTAGTAGTAACAATTTTTCAGTTCTCTACAAGGCAAAAATGGAAAAAAATGCTTCCGGCTTCTGAAGCTATTGCAATTAATAAGCTAAACCCCTGCTTAAAAGTGAAGAAAGTAATTCAAAAGTAAATTAAATTGGACTGGAACAAAAACATAACTGACAGGCCTTCAAAAATAGCCTACATTCCGCAAAATGCGACATACCAGTTAATTACGGACGCACTTACAACGAAAGCGATGACACATCACATGACGTTACGCAAAAGGAGTGGTCTCAGTTGTATAAAACAATGTGAGACATAGCGGAGAGGGGATTGGTTTCGACTAATTTATAGTTGGGATTGGATGACCGAACATATTGCCGAATCAAAAATAATGGCTGCAGATAATATTAGAAATAATATTTATCAATAAATGTTATTCCATGTATTAAGTGTGTTATCATATTTTAAATAATGGTGAAACTGGTAACGATATATATATATATATATATATATACATATATATATATATATATATATGCATAAGTTTTGTCTTTAAATTGGATAACAAGCAGTCGCAGACAACAGACCCTCGATTATAGTATTTAACGTTGTATGTTAAAATTCTAGTGCAAAATTTTTAATTGAATCAGATTTATGTCTGGAATAATACAGTTAAAGCTTTTAGCTTTATTGACTCAACAATAATAACTAGATAAAGTGCATTTTTCTGATTGCTCTAAAAAATCTGGATTTGACAAAACTTGTTACCATTATATTATAAGATCACAAAGATAACCGTGTTTAGATTGTTTTCATTATATTACATATGTAGATTGTAAAGTTTATCGGACTAAAGCCATGTTTAAGTCTTAGGGAAGCACAACTTTTAGAGAAATTAAAAGCTAACATTGGAAACTCTAAACCTGTTTTTCTGGATCTTCTCATTTGTGCAAATTTATTTCTAAAATGCTTACTCTACTCATTTTATTTATTTAAGGTCTTCCCCTATTTGGTTTTTGGCACTTGCGTATTCCTTTTGCTGGTTGGAATTGGTGTCGTTGTAACAATCATCTGGTTGGAAAAGCGCGAAATGGAATAAGGAAAACTCTATCGCAAATTTTCGTCAGCCTAAGTATCGACAATCTGTGTCCTCTTATTCATTTCGAGTCAAATAAATAAGGTTTTAATGAAACATTGATACATATTTACTTATTTATTATTTATCAAAATTGAAGCTTGGCGCCGTGTGTCTTGATTGAAGTTTTTCCTTAACATGAGCGTTCTCGAAAAAAGTAAATCTTTTACATTAAAAACCCACGATATATATATATATATATATATATATATATATTGTAAATGGAAGTTTAATGGCAGGATTTTGATGATATATTTTTTAATTTGTTGTAAGATCTCAACAAGGTTGAAACCAGTTTACTTTATGAATTCCCTTTAATACCTCGTGTAAAGTTTAGTTTGAACTGGTAATAGATCTATATATATATATAATATTATATATTCATAGAAACATACTAATGTAAAAAACAGCTGATGAAATTTAATTATGTATATCGCAAAAATACCTTTGTCGTTTTTAATATGATGACAATATTATTAGAATAAGAATGGGATGTCTTTAACCTGCTGTGCGAAATCGGCCCCATTTTTCGTTCATCTTAAAACATTCGTTATATCAGCAAGTTTTGGGCTCTAAAACCATTGGCCGGAAGCCATTTGACAACAACTTATGCATGCATTTGGCAAAGTACCAGGTGAGGATGACATTAACGACCCAATTACATAAATTTTGGTTGAAGACAAAATTTTGTCTCATTTCAGCTGCACATTACAAACGCATGAGCTGTGAGAATGGAATCCATTCTCACAATAGACATTTTCATGCGAGGATATCGTTTCTTTTATGATCAGTTTAATTTCACATAATTTCTACTTTTCTTAATTCGCCATTAAAAGGTTTTCGACACTTATCCTGAAATTTTCTATGCCGCTCTGAATTTTTATGTTTGGGAACTTTTTCGGAAGTGTAATAATTGGTCATTATATTGAAGGCAGAAAAGTAAATTAAAAATATATTTTCTGTAATTTTGATCATGTATTTTTTCTATTACTAGACAGAAGAAATCCGATTTGTATTAGATATATATAACAACAGTCCACGTACAATTTACACCAATGTAAATAAATATGAATATATATTTACATATTTATAAAAATATATATATATATATATATATATATATATATATATATATGGAAAATGGTCAACATTACAACACCAGCTTTCTAAGTTAAATAATTTATTGAAAAATGTTAGTCTGCATTTTATTGAATATTTGACTATTTATATGTACATTTTATAAAATTTCCAAGGTCTTTTAAAAGAAAAACAAATTTGGTGCTTTGTGGCGCATATCAAATATAGTTAAAAAATTTGAATGCAACATGTTGCTTTTTTATATTCTAGAAAAGAAAGAAATCGAAATATTTCCTGCTTTCTCAGTAATGAGCTCTTTATTTTTATTACATTCTTAAGTCTGAACTTTTCTTTCTTTCCTTATTATTACGGTGTTTAATGGCCTTCAATGATTCTTTATCTGCAGTCACGATATATTTTTCTCGCATTCATTTTTAAAATAACATCTCTACCATTTTTTGGTTTTTATACTTAAAGCATTTTTAAAATAGCAGATCCGTACCTTTCTCACCAAACTGTCCCATTTTAATAGATGTTCTTAATTTGACCTATTTTCAATACCAACTCACTTTTCCATAGAATTGATATAATGAAATTATTTAATTTTACTAAAATATTTTACTTGAAATACATAATTTTGATTAAGCAAACGAGAATTGATTTTATAACTTTTATACTTCTTCATTTTACCTATAAAGACGGCATGATTTTGAAGAATTCGTGCATCTTCATTTATTGTTATTTACATGCTCAGATATTCTTTCGCAGTCCGTTGGTTCTTCATTGAAATCGAAATGTTGCAATATTTTGGACGAAGATTTGAAAAGAAAAGTTATTCTTCAATATACCACAAAATTTCAAATTGTTTCCAAATCAAATTCTTGCCTATTGCTTTTATGCACTTTAAAAAATGCTTCAATGTAAAATTCAAATAATATTTTTTAGACTTTCTTTTGCTAATATAATTGAAAGCTCTTAACGAGATACAATTAGCGATATGCGACTATTTTATGAATATTTTATCCGGCTTGTGTCACCTATGTCACTTATGAGGTATGCATTGCCTAATTATTTTTATTGATGGTCGAAGCTGCCGAACGCGATTCTAAATTTACGAGGTATTCAAGTTGATTTAAAAGCTAAGCGTGCTGAGAGTTCGAAGATATATTCATCTGAGAAGACAACTACTACAGCAGAAATGAGAACAATTAGTTTGCCGATATATTAGATACATCAAATCGACGGTCGATACAAGCAGGGATGCTTCCGTCAGTTTTGTTTATAAGGGGTGTCCTTGGCCGTGATAGGGTGAATTGAGTAAAGTAGTAACGAAAAGCAAAGTGTCTTTCCACAGTGTATTCTTTTGAATAACACAGTTTACACATTATTGCGCACATTTTCTATCACTCGTGATTCTTTTAAAGTAACTTTCCCTTTAGTTTTACCTTTCCTAGGCTTTCTCAGGCGTTCTATGCAGTTGGTTTAAATCCATGCTTGTATTATTTATTTTAGACATATATCTATATTAATGTATATTTATATATCACTGAAACCATAGTGTTACACTCCCTGTTCCCCCAATAATGGGTTAAGAATGAATGGTAAAAATATCCCCAATTCATTATATTTTACATAATTAATTTATAATTAAATACATATTTGTTAAATTATGATTATTTTTTAAATAAGATATATAAGCTCTGCAAAATTTATTGAGATTGTTTTTTCTAATTGAACATAATTAAATTTTTATTCTTATTCTCCAGTTAATTGGCTGATTAGTCGGAGTAAACTCGATTTTTTTAAAGCAATTAACATTTTCACTATTAAATATCTTATCTT
Source organism: Eudiplozoon nipponicum (assembly GCA_029291075.1). NCBI lineage: Eukaryota > Metazoa > Platyhelminthes > Monogenea > Mazocraeidea > Diplozoidae > Eudiplozoon > Eudiplozoon nipponicum. The sequence continues at coordinate 37,344 of JAQBSW010001087.1, read as the reverse complement.
GGAATAAATGTTTTTTTCGTATTTAAAGAATAGGTATCCAACATAAATGTTGTTAAATGTGAAAAAATACATTCGAGTTTAATAGTAATCTTAGGGTTATAATTTTTTTTAAATTTCATCAACATCACATTTTAGCGTATGTCCAGAAAAGCTAAAAAGCTGAACGATTAATAAAATTAAATCGCTCTTTATAATTAATAATTGCGCGAGGTAATTAGTGAAGCACTAGGATAACTTTGCAATTTTCAGTTTTATATTCATATTTAGAACAAATTTCTGGAGAACATGTCAATCAAACTAGTTTTGAAGGAACATTCTGTGAAGTAAAGGTCTGTCTGAAGTATTAATGATATGGCTAAGGGAAATATCGCGATTGATTTATTAGTTTTGCTTTTTTTAAAACGTGTGATGATGGGTGAACAGAATATAGCGACCGCCAACATTCGCCGAAATATCTTCAAGGAAAAAGGTAACAGGACTTCAGTCTTTTTTAGTGAAACCGCAGATCATTTAATTTTAGTTAGCCAATTTGCTTAAAACGACTGCTCTTGAATTAGATTAAATAACTATATTTTTGTGGTATTTTTTGATTATACAATAAATTATCGTGATTAAGTAACTGTGCCAATTGTTTGTTTTTAATATTTTGTTCTATTAACGCTAACTGATAAATGCCGAATTTCTATTCTACTGTAGGAAATTGGCAAATTGGTACATAAAAACCTTTTTCGTCAGTTTTGCTTAAATTGTAAAACTTGTTCATATTTTATTATTTATTTTATTTCCAAAGTTTTCAATTCTATTTCGTACAGTTGTAATTTAAAAGTAGCATTAATAAATGTTTGTCATTTAGAAAATTACTAATAAATATAATGAATATCTTGTGTCGAAGAAGGTATCATATAATTGTAATATATATTTTTAAACACTATATGTAGTAGGTTCGTCCTTAAAAGTATTATGTCGCCATGCTTCGATAAATTGCTTTTTTGAATTCTACATGCGTTACATGTTAATGCTGTTTATTTCTGGAAAGAAATTTTTCTCATTAAAATTTATTACGAAGTATGACACTAATGAATTTGAATTACCGTCAATATTGTTCTCTCCAATATACCAAAACATCCCCATAGAGAGTATTTACGTTTCGTTTGGTTACTGGTCTGTATTATTTACCCTAAACACCAATTCGTAAAATACAAGGCAATGATTATAAATACGATAATTAAAAGATGGGGTTAAATCACATTGCGGTGCCAGGATATATAATAAGAATCCAACCCACATTTTAATGAAAAACTAGCATAATTTAACAAGGTGAATATACCAGAAAAAGAGGCTTAAAGGAAGCAAAATGCAAGCTTATATCAATTTAAGTTTGGTGCCACGTCATAACTTCATCAATTTATCATCCTTTCAATACGCATAGATTAACCTCTAGCAAATAAATATGAAACTTCGATATATGATATATTTCTGATATCATGTTTTTCAGAAAATTGTGTTACACGCGTATGCCACAAATATTATAAATTAATTTAATACCGACCGATATTGATAAACGCGTGCTTAGCCTATCAAAAATATCAACAGATCAGGTAACAATAGAGGCACTATAGATGGGCCGAAATAATGGCCTTCGTCCTTCTAATAAAAGCGATTTTGATTTTGAGGCAGCATTTACATTGCTATTTGAACACACAGGCAATTTAGAACCTCCAAGTTTTGATTATAAAAATTAATTCATGGCGACTTTAGTTGCTTCAAATTTGAAATCGTCCAAACGCTAAGAACAAAACAATATTTAAATGTGCTTAAAGATATCATCAGAAATGCAAACATCAAAATACTACGCGCTGATAAATATAAGAGTTATTATAGTGGAAAAATCTGGCTACCTACAAAAGTTGGAAAAAGTGCTGAATAAGAATACAAAATTAACGCGTTTAGACGATAAATAACTTGAAATAGACAATGTTGAGCGTAAAATAGTAAATGATATTAAGATCTCGACAGATGCCGGTTTAATTGATGAGACCACTGCACAGAAGCTCAAGTCCATTGTATTGTCGACACCGACAATTTACAGCTTACCAAAAACACACAAAACTGGTTGTCCTATAAGGTAAATATTATCAATGATCAATTCTTCGTTTCATACAATGACTAAACGGTATACTGGCACCAATGCGCAAACAAACAGTTAATTATTCGGTTGCCGAATCTTTTGAGTTTGTAAACAAAATTGAGGATATAAATATTAGAAACAAGATTATGATATCTTCTGATGCGACGTCTTTGTTTATAAATGTTCCAGTTGCCGAAACCGTTGAAATTATAGTCCAAGTGGTAGGAGAATACGCATTACCATCGACGAAGCTTATCTTTTTATGCATGCAGGATGCACGGTTTCAATGCAATGGAAGGATCTATAAACAGACAGCTGGTTTAGCAATGGGGAGCCCCTTATCACCAATATTGGCAGAGATTTTTCTAGGGCATCTAGAGGACACATCACTAAGGAGTGACATGAGTAAATGTTCTCAATATAGACGGTACATGGATGATATTTTCCTTGTCTAGGTCGCAATCATGAACATTGCTTCAAAGTTTCAGCTGTGCGCATAAGAATATCGGTTTTACCTCAGAACACGATAAAGATGATTTTCTGCATCTCTTATTTGTACTACTTAAGTAGGATAGTAAAGACAAATTAAATAGAATAATTTACAAAAAAACCTGGTCTGCACAATATTTGCACTACAGCAGTTTTGTGCCATTTCAACATAAATTATCAACATATTGTGGTTGTTTTTCAAGAATTGACAGATTGGTTAATCCCGATTCAAAAGACAATGAATATTATAAATCAATACACTATTTAATTTCTAATAGCTATTCTAGATAAATAATTGAATCAATAATTAAAAAGGAGTGACAACAGAAACAAATGTATTTCTAACCATAAAAGAAAACAGTCTACCAGAACATCCCATGTGAGAAAGATGCATTTTCCCGAAAAGCACAGGAGAAAGTTGAAGCGGCTTTAACACGCACATTTAATGCAACTAAACTGTGAGTGTTATTTAAGGTAACACACATGCCCACAACAGCAATCAAAGAGAAACATCCAAACAAAAGTTATTTCCCAAACTAAAGGCGCGTTTACAATTAACTTTCGTAGGCCATTGAAACCTCACAAGTACGTTCTCTGGGCGTAGCATTTAAGATAAGTACTAAATGCAATAACAGACGGGAGTTAGCCACATGCGAAGCTTTATGGATAAACAGATTGTACCCGGATAATGCAATCAGAAGAAGCATGTTCAGGAATTGAGCTTGAACTGGAGCTGATGCACACAGTTGATTGGTTATTCCATTATTTCACACACTCTCCAGGTCTAAATATTTCTATCGTATTTTGCCTTACAATTATTATATAAATAGATGTTCATTTGTAGATACTTGAGAAGAATATGAGAAAGAAACGGTTCTTTTATCTGATAAAATTTATTTTACATATTGCACATGGAGAGGGTACTATGAATTCTAAATTAATTATTTATATATATATATATATATAATATATAATATAATATAATATATATATATATATATATATAATATATAAATATATTAAGTAGATTTATAAAATTAAACGAACACTGGTTGCGGTGACGGTCATAATATGTCATATAATATACGTACATTTTTCATTACAAACTAGGCACTGCATAATGTATAAAAGGAAATGCATCAATTAAAACGGGTTCTTCATTACTGCGAACTCTTCACGCAATGTCCAGATTTTTCGGAATATCTAAGAAACTACTGGTAGAATTATCGTTATATAAATATATTACTGACAGTAACAACATATCGTGCATAAATATTCAATCCGTTTAGAGATTAATTACTACCAATACTTCCAATTTATATACAGTAAAAAAATTAAATAAACAGCAAAAGTAGGATTAAGCTTTTCACTCCATATTATACAAAGCTCCATACGAAAATTATAATGGATTTAAAAAAATATTTTGTACATATTTGTATAAACCAGTATTAAGTTACAAATTTATTATGAAGCTAGTATATTAGATACAGTTTTAAAAGGCTATTTTATTAACGCCATAACTCAACTCGACTGTGATATTTGGTGATACATATGGTCACTTTTTACGGAAAAATAGATGGACACCATTGGATTAAACACATAAATGATAAATCTTACCTGCATTGCATACCAAAATATTGACTATATAAAGTACCAGATAATAAAGTCCAATTGATTTCTGACGAAAATAGGATGGCCATATTACCATTGTTTACATACTAGATTTATTGTAAATTAATACATCCATACATAAAATTGGCTGAGTTCAAACTTATACATAAAAAAGTATCTGTCATTTACGCAGTGAAATAAGCTTTAAATATAAAAAAGTTCTTAATAAGCAGCTTCCTTTTCTTTGTTGTTCGCTGAATAAACTTAATCTCTAAAATATAGAGCAAATAATTTGAATAAGCTTCATTTATTAAATGCGATTAAAATAGTATTGACTTCGTACGATTCAAATTTTTTTCTGTTTACCAGTAGTGGAGGAACACTTCAGTGAATTATAATTCATTATTTTTTTAGAATAGAAAGTCAAACAATTTCTATCGTCAGAACTCGAACATATAATGAAAAGCAAGCTAGGTGAAATTTTCGTGAATTTCCGTTGATTACTTTCCTGTTCAATTATGTATATATTTTTTATAAGACACAGCATATATCAAACAGCTTTAGATTCTATTTGCAGAGTTTACATTTCCTTGTTGTCATAGGCATGAAACAACAGTGGTTCGAGATTTTCATAACGATAGTGCTACTTTTTATCATTAAGTTACGTTAAATAATTTTATAAAGAGCTGTAGCCTACCAATACCTTATGAATCACATTTATAAATATAAACATTAGAATAATTTTTTTAAACATGGAAACTCCATTGATTCAAATGGAAAATTTGGTTGTTCATTTCCTTGTGTTGTGAGGTAAATAACTTTCGTTAAAATACTGGTATATATGTTAAAATAAAGATACCGGATCATGTAAATTCAGTTATAGGTGGTAAATAAGGAATCATTCAATTAAAAAAATGATTTAAAGGAAATCTTATAAAAGCAAAATTAATTATAGCGTTTCTAATTAACCGTAAGGTATTACTATTCTGATTGCTTCAATGACTTTTCTGCCATACATTTTACGTGAACCAGGTATAATTTATAGAAATATTTCAATGGAGAACTTACGCATGAAAAATTTCACTCAATCTTTTGAATGATTCAGAGATGTGAAATACATAAAAATTTTGTTTATTATAAGAAAATCGACGAAGATCAGATGACTTAAATGGCTCATTTAATAATTTAGAAATATCTACGGATTTGATATTTGCATCACTTTTCAATCTTATGCAGATAATCTGAATTTCAGTATTGAATAAAATTTCCGCACTTCTCTATCGTAATGCCACATAATCTTTTTGAACACCAATGCAAATAGTCATACTGTAAGAAAAAAAAAAAAAATATATATATATATATATTTACAATTTGTTATATATATATAAAAGTTAAAATCATAAAAATATATGAGACGTACTAAATGGGCCAAAATAATCAAACATATTGATAGCTATATTTTAGCAAGTTAAAACTATTGATACTTTTTCTGAGATAACTTATGTTGATTTACGTCTGGATAATGTTAGTTATAAGATAGATTAAAGGAGTATAATGGAACATATTGCCATTCCACGTAAATATTGTGTTCTATTGTTTATGAATGCCAGTACAAAATACCATTTCTTTAAAAAAAGTTAAAATCATAAATTGTCAAGAATAAAAGGTTTAAAACACTACCTACTTAAAGTGCATTATCAGATATTTTTACGAAATTGTGCAATTTCGATGTTTAAAGTATACTGTGATACGCGTCAAACAATTGAAATGTTTAATCTAAATGTCAGAATTTAGAATAAACACAAATATAACCGACTATAGAAAAACGACAATGACACACCTCTAATAACATGCGCTGTCCTGAATATAAAACGTGTAATAAATTTGCATAAATTGATACACTGTTCTTACATTTTTGACTGATTGCAGGCGATCCAAAACAAACTTCTATCAACAAAGGTAAATAAGCTATAGGGTACATTAAAGAATATATATATATATATATTGCTGATGCAAGCTAAAAATTGAAGACAAAAGCAAATACAATTCATCAACTAGAAAAATTTCATTCTTTCAAGCACTCATTTGTAAGTGCCAAAATGGATGGCGCATTTGGTGTAGTCTTGCATCTCATTTAAACCACTGAAACGACGCATTTCACGCTATATTCAGTTATGTACTATCTAATAATGTTATGTTAGCTTTTACTTTATGTGAAACCAATTTGGCAGGATTTGATTATTTGAATGCTAACAGCACAAATTACACATTGCATTACTTAACAGACATAACTCATCTAGGTGACTGGTTTTTCCCTTGATAAGTTCTCTTCCGGCACTTACCTGAATTGTCGCAGCTGAGATTCGAGCCAATAAGACATTGATGTAGTACTAAAACTATTTCGCTACGCCACCGAATCCGTGTATTGAACGTAAATTTAATTTCTATACAAAATAACTTTTATGGTGATTCTTTCCTTCGGGAGATCTTTATTTTGAATTGCCTTTGACCTTAAATTCAAACTAAACATCCAAAACCTTTAATTGAAGAACAACACTATATCTTTCGTGGATGTGATATTGAATTAAAGAAAAATGAAATGATTCGATTGTGTTTATTATGTCAGTAGAAATGTCACAAAACCTAATATGGAAAATGCAATTTACCATGAAGCGTGATTTCGGCCAAATACAATATGTTGATTCGATGGCATCGAATATACGTCGGAAGAATATGAAATAAATGCTTCTTGGTGTGAATACTGGCTACCACATTGTTTGCAAGAGAATGAAACCGGTCGGTTTGACAGGATGCATTTTCATTATTATGCAATGTTAAGTTTCTACTGACAATAAATTTATGATCGAGTCCTTTCATTAAACTTTAGTTCACCATCTCTTCCGAAAGTATTTTGTCGTCTAATCTGTTACGAAATAGAAGTTGACTAGTTGGAACTTTTATGTCAAAAGCGAGGTCAAATAGAGTCCACATAAAGGATAGACAAACTAGAAAAATTATTATTTGTAAATAATTTATAATTGATAGCACCAAGAAGGTTTGGTTACGTGGTGGATAGGTGGCAAGTCTCTGAAACAGATGCTCCATGGATTAAATTACAGCCGTGAAAATTGTAGAAAGTATTCAAATTGTTTTATAGATGGACGGACCCTGTCACCGCGAGGAATTGAATTTCCGATATGATGCAATGTTTAGTTTATACAATCAGCATACATACAATCATATCCAGCTCTTTTAGCCTATTCAAATATATCTTCTCCAACTTGCACGGTGTATGCTTCTTATTGACAGACTTGGAATAACTATTTTGGAAATTTATGTCATAATGGATGCCGAATATTATCCAACTTAACATATGACAAACTATAATATTAAATTTTGTATATAACTTTAAAAGTTTATGCAATGTTCGGATTCTGTGATTTAGACGACGAATTGCAAAATATGGAAGCAAATGCTCATTGGCTCAAATCCTGGCCGACCAGTTCATGAAAATGTTTATTTCGAGTCCAATAAGAGCGAAACCCGCCTACCTCATTGGATGCATTTGCTATATTGTATAAAGCTTGGTTTATGTTGTCAGAAAAAAAAATATATGGTGCGCCGCAAACATAGTAAAAACATCATGTTACATGATAACACCACCATTATTTATTGAAAATATAATCCTTTTATAATCAATAAGTCTTTCCAGTTTTGTTCGCATTTAACGATGATATACAATTGTCAATAATGTTCAGTGTAATTTAACAAACGATAACTACTGTTCTAGAATAATGGCCGAATTTACGAAAATGAGCCATATTCATGGTTTAGCATTCAGAACATGAATAAACTGAAAATAGTTTTCTGTACATACAAAAATTAAAAGATTACACTTTAATCGTGATCCAAACAAGACTCACAAACTGAAAATAGTGTTTTGTACATATAAGAATAAAATTACACTGCACATAGCCATGCTCCATATATATATAATCCAGTTCTGCAATTATGGTATTATTAATATGATTTATGCAGTTGCTCCGGTGACTCTTCAGTAATTACATATCGCATGCGAATATTCCGAGCTTTTAGTTGAGGCAATGACGAATAGAGCCCACTTGAATAAAAGACAAACAAAAAAACGAAATTTTAGTATAGAACGGACAATGTTTTGAAATGAGTGGTTTCGCTAGCGTAGTGGATGAGTCAAAAGAATATAATGCAATATCCAACATGCGCGATTTCTACACGAAAACATATTAGTAGATTTAACAATAATAGTTATATAGGAGTAATTACGCTTAGTAACATTGTCCTATTTTAATTGTCGTCGAATCAACATGGAATTATCGCCAGCCGCAAGTCACTGACGCGTTTCGACCTTCCATGATCATCATCAGATCCTCGATAATCAGTTTGCCGTCGTACTCTGATGATGATCATGGAAGGTCGAAACGCGTCCGTGCGTTGCGGCTGGCGGTAGTTTTGTTATGTTGTTCGACGACTGGTTAAATACAATGGGATTGGTGTTAACTTCAAGCTCGCAAACTTGATTTAAAGAATTGTTACCACCACCCGCGCAAACAATTATTGTTAAATAGGTTTGCCTACATATTTATATGTGGCGAAAGCTACAAACAGTTAATGTTCGTGACTGCATAGAAATTGTGCAGCCGACATTTCCAGTCAAGTTCAATGTATGCGAGACTGCTAGAGGTGAGAGCCGCATATCTAAATTTGATTTCCATATATATTCAATGCGGTTTGATCCTCGATAGTCAGTTTGCCGTCGTACTCTGATGATGATCATGGAAGGTCGAAACGCGTCAGTGCGTTGCGCCTGGCGGTAGTTTTGTTTTGTTGTTCGACGACTGGTTAAATACAATGGGATTGGTGTTTACTTCAAGCTCGCAAACTTGATTTAACGAATTGTTACCACCACCCGCGCAAACAATTATTGTTAAATTGGTATTGCCTATATATGTATATGTGGCGAAAGCTACAAACAGTTAATGTTCGTGACTGCATAGAAATTGTGCAGCCGACATTTCCAGTCAAGTTCAATGTATGCGAGACTGCTATAGGTGAGAGCCGCATATCTAAATTTGATTTCCATATATATTCAATGCGGTTTGATCCTCGATAGTCAGTTTGCCGTCGTACTCTGATGATGATCATGGAAGGTCGAAACGCGTCAGTGCGTTGCGGCTGGCGGTAGTTTTGTTATGTTGTTCGACGACTGGTTAAATACAATGGGATTGGTGTTTACTTCAAGCTCGCAAACTTGATTTAAAGAATTGTTACCACCACCCGCGCAAACAATTATTGTTAAATTGTATTGCCTATATATGTATATGTGGCGAAAGCTGCAAACAGTTAATGTTCGTGACTGCATAGAAATTGTGCAGCCGGCATTTCCAGTCAAGTTCAATGTATGCGAGACTGCTAGAGGTGAGAGCCGCATATCTAAATTTGATTTCCATATATATTCAATGCGGTTTGATCCTCGATAGTCAGTTTGCCGTCGTACTCTGATGATGATCATGGAAGGTCGAAACGCGTCAGTGCGTTGCAGCTGGCGGTAGTTTTGTTATGTTGTTCGTAGACTGGTTAAATACAATGGGGTTGGTGTTTACTTCAAGCCCGCAAACTTGATTTAAAGCATTGTTACCACCACCCGCGCAATCAATTATTGTTTAATTGTATTGTCTATATATGTATATGTGGCGAAAGCTGCAAACTAGTTAATGTTCGTGACTGCATAGAAATTGTGCAGCCGACATTTCCAGTCAAGTTCAATGTATGCGAGACTGCTAGAGGTGAGAGCCGCATATCTAAATTTGATTTCCATATATATTCAATGCGGTTTGATCCTCGATAGTCAGTTTGCCGTCGTACTCTGATGATGATCATGGAAGGTCGAAACGCGTCAGTGCGTTGCGGCTGGCGGTAGTTTTGTTATGTTGTTCGACGACTGGTTAAATACAATGGGATTGGTGTTTACTTCAAGCTCGCAAACTTGATTTAAAGAATATTAGCAAGTAGTTTATGTATGTTAAGGAAGGAGTAAATTAGTCCACCTGATTAACTACTTTTGCTAATTTATTCTATGTTTAGTTTATTCTGACTAAACACATAAATCCAAATCTTCCCATTTTACTTTTAATACACACACATATATATATATATATATATATATATATATATATATATATATATATATATATAATGTAATTTTATCTTTGAATATCGCGCAGTATAGTTCCTGAGAAAATGAAGCATTTAATCAAGAAACTCTAAATCATTAAGCGTGCTTTTTAATCTTACTTTATATATATATATATATATATATATATATATATATATATATGTATAATATATATATATATGTATATATATATATAAAATTACTCAAATGCCAGGAAACTTAAATCCATCGTAACATTTTATTTATACACATCTATCTATTTTAAACTAGACAAACTTTCTTTTATTAAAATTGCACTATCGACGACTCTATATATGTAGTTAGCTCCTCTACATTTTGTATTCACATTTGATTAGGATATTATCCTGTACAAATGGCCCATATATCTGTGAGTCTACAGGAAGCACGAAACACATGCATACGTGAGATTAGACTGTTCGCTCATGCGGACTTTGGTTTATCCTTCTGGTCCTATTTAAAATTTACATTTTCCGTTCGAATTTAAGTTTTTGTTAAGTCAGGTTTCATTGAAATAATTTTTGTAAAAATCCTGAAAAATTAAAAATCGATTTATTAATATTTTATTTTTAAAAGTATTTCGATATATTTCAATACCTATATATTCCACTGTCTTTGTAAAAGAGCATTATGTAATCAATGATAAGTCAATCGGGCATAAATCTGTCAATCTATTTATTTTATTATAATTACCAAGGGTTTTATTTGGTTAATTAAGTCTGAACCAGTCAAACTGCGGTTTATTTGAAATTTTGCAGGCCTGCGATATTCTTATGGTTGAGTTCTCACGTCTTTCGCATTTAGTTTTTAGCATAAACTTATTATTTCTATTTTCTCTATGGTGAACGGGATGCACATTTTTCGAGATTTATTTAAATAAATCTAATAATCAGTCGCGTAACATGATAAAACCACCGTCAGTCATATGTCCTGACAGTGCTCCGCGGCGAACTGATTTTATATTTTATAAAGACAATTAATAACAATGCGAATAATGGTCATTTATTTTGAGAATGCTTATTTACACTTTAAAATCAAACATTTATGTATATTCTGGGTTTTCATTTGATTATGTGTTTGGGAACTCGTCTGATTTTCCGTTTTACTTGTATATCTTGTCTGGGCGGATTTGTAAGTGTATATGTGTATTTGTCAGTGTGCGTCTAGTTGTCATTTTTATTGCATTGCACAGTAATATATGAGATCTTGTCATTCTAGTTACATAACAATTATTCTATGCTGTAGTTCTTTATGTCAAGCTTCTTTTCCAGCGCGTTTTACTTGATACTCAAAACTTTTCAATATAAGATACCCACCTTGCTAACTGTTGAAGTGATATGGAATTTAGGTATTATTCCGGTAGATTATTAAATTTGTATTTCCAGTACCGAATGAGTATTAGATAAAGTAAGAAATGAACTTTACCAAGATAACCGGTTCCTTCTTATAGGAGACTCATCGAGTAATTGCGAGAATTGTCGCGGCTGGTGCTCCAATCAAAGCACAATTTAGTCCGTTTTTCACTTGGCCTACCGCGTCACCCACGACTCAAAATATACAAAATTTATAGTTTTATACCAAAAAATACTCTTTTGTATAGTCTTATCTTCAGATAGAGCTTATATAGCATTGCCATGCAGCTTATGTTTCTATAGGCAACTTCCGACGTTCTTTAATATAATAGATATCATGTCATCTGGGAATGTGATTTTGAATTGAATTAATAAAGATGGATTTTATTTCAATTTTTTATCACTATATACAAAACGATGTATGATTTAGCAAATACAGTGCGTCGAGTAGAAAAAGTTTTTTCCTCCTTGGACACATAAGAATATATCTGCTAGAATTGCCATGGTCCGGCTATATATATATATATATATATATATATATATATATATATATATATATATATATATATATATATATATATACCCATATGAACCATACATTCTGAAAAAATGTATAAATATTTCACAGATTTTACGCTAATCAATGAGATATAAAAATAATTTAACAAAATGTTACTAAGTAGGGAAACTATATTTAGCTATGAATAAAAATAATTTAGTTTTAATAACTGGCATTTTGACACTTTCTTATTTTCGTGAAACAAAACTGCCTTTTACTCTATCTGTAATCTCTTTATTGAATATATGCACAAAACGGTAGCTTTCGAAAAGATTATCATTTATGGAACAACTATAACATCATTGATTAGCGGAACCTATGAAAAATTTGAATATAAATTATTTAATATCGATAGCAAGTAAAAGAGTTTAAATATCGCCTACAATTTTGTTGACTATAATAAATGCTTAATGATAGATAACAAAAACGTGTTATGCCCTAAAGCAGTGATGTTACTGGAATAGATAATGCATAAAATGTGTCTGTTTTGCATTTCTTCCGATTTTTATATTTTTACACTTCAGGCGACATGAAAATGAACACGCCCAAATCATCCATTTACATTAAAATTTGATAATTTTCTATTTTAAATGTGTGCAATTAAATTCAGCCTTGTGATAAACGTCCGTTCACAAACTTATTGTCGCGCTATTGTTTAGTATGAAACTTTCACAAGATAAGAAATCTATAACGAGATCGGTATCTCTGGATACGCACCCTTTAGAACAAGCCATATGACGTCATCTTTTAACCATGTAATCTGAAAATTAAAGGTATTTCTGCCTCTCGAGGCTTTCAGCATCATCTACGGCAGCAATTATTAGATGTTGAATGTTACTTTTTCATTCCGTTGATGATAGAAAGTATATATTGTTTGGGCAAGGACAAAACAACAACGCTTTTATCCTTTTAGAGTTTGAGGAGAGCCAGCATCATGTGATGCATCTCCATGATTTGAGTTCACCGGTTGTCACTTTGCACTATCAGTTTCGAAAAGGTCTGATTGTTCCCCACTTCCGAGTACACATCTATGTTGTCTTCGATCAGGCTGGGTGTGTATTCGCCCTTTTCTTCCGAAGGCTTCAACATCGTTCATACTAACCACCGGAAATGAGGTGGGATCTAGTCTTCGTCGACCGGCGACGTTTCGATTCAGTTGTTTCTAGACCATTCTCAGGCCTCTTACTGTGAATGTGCGACTAAAGGCCTGAGGACAGTTTGTGAAAGACGAAACCGAAACGTTTCGTGTCAACGAAGATTAGATCGTACCTCATTTCCAGTGGTTAGTATGAATGATGTTGAAGCCTTCGGAGGAAAGGGACGAATCAGCACCCAGCCACCACGAAGACGAACTCGATGCTTACATTGAAATAAGGATCATTCGGATCTTTGAGAAACTGATAGTGTAAAGCGACAACCCGCGAACGCAAATCGTGGAGATTCAACAACACTTTTACTCTGATCTGGTTATCAAAAAACGCGAAGTCTAATATTTTACCTTCAGTCTAAAAATACCTGTTTCAACAAATCGTCAAACATCCCCTTCTTTTAGACAAACAGTTTCGAAGCAAATTAGACCACAGGTGGCTTTTCTATTGTTGTTCCAAAGAGGAACGATAATACCTTTTGGTGTGAATCGTAAATTAAACATGGCATATATTACGGTTTCAACAAAACAACCAATGGACACAATAAGCCTCATTGTTGGAGCCAAAGTACCGAAGACTTGTGTAAAATATGTAAATATATCGCACAATGCCATTAGACATGCCAGTAACAAAATATCATCGAAAAGCAGAAAATTAACTAATTACTAAATAAATAAACCCTGGCACTTGGCTATCCGCTTCAGTGTATATTGTCCTTGGTTTTAGCGATTGAAAGTGGAAAAACTTGTGCAAGTAAAACATTTTTAGAGATCACAAATTTACAAGTATTCTTTTTTTAAATGCAGATTCATAACAAAAGGGTTTGTGAACTAAATGTTGACGAATTTTATTTTCCTGTGTCAACAAAAATATTATCAATTGAGTGACATTTGATGGATTGCTTTTATTTTTTATTTTAAATCTTATATTTCGAATTGTTATTTTGATATCCATGGATAATTCATTTATAAATGTCTGTAAAGCTAAGTTCAGTACTCGAAGTACAACACTGCAGTAAATGCGCACAGGTTTTGTGAAATAGTTTCTAAGCAGCTAGCCCAGTAGCGGAATAAAGATTGGAAGTGACAATTGCACGAATTTGAATCGGAATTTAACTCCAGCAAACGATAATAACAATGAATTACAATTAACTTATATGTGGCTACATATTTTTACTAAATTTCAATAAATTTAAGCATTATTTGTGGAACCATATTTCAAAAGTTTATCTTTTATTTCCTTTAATTTTGATATCATTTTTAAATAAAGGGCCATTATTGAATTCAGCAGATATTAATGAAATTTTATATTAACTATTAAACTCCTTTACAATAGGTAAGATTAATAAGTTATCGTGTGTCTTTAATTTATTTTACTTTCATATATTATTTAAACATATTCATTTTTTTAACAGTAATACTGGCACGAACTTATACTGGTCTATTTGTATTATATTACTTTCTCCATAACCACTGACGTCATCATTACTTTTGCTGTTTTATTTAGAAAGAATTAAGCAATTATTATAATGCGTTCAAAGTGAAAATTGGCAATTAGTCACTGTACTGAATGTACTTTATTTAACTGAATACACAGCAGATACAGGTACATATATAAGCGACACACGCCTACTGCCACTATGAGATCAACCATTCATAAATATAAATGAAGTGGTTTACATAATATTTTTAACTTGCTTTATTATTTACTATTTATTGGTGGGGTGAGTTGTGAACTGATAAAGGTATCCGGTAATAAGTACCAAAGTGTTACATTAGAAAGACGTTCTAAAAACAATTGTTTGCTAGTCATAAAAAGGATCAGGTTATTTTGAAATGTCAAGGATTGCATGACTAGTTCTTTTAAAGTTATTTCAATAGTCTGTGTTACTGTCACATTACTCAACGTGTATTATATGCATTAGATGCACTATTTTACTTTGAAGAATGGGACTACAGAAGTATTGCGGAATATTTGGACAGAAATTTCTTAATTTAAACCAATGTAAACAAAATAATTCGAAGGAAATACCACTGTAAAAATGAATTTATTCGTATTAATAACGTTAGGTGCATATTAATGAGGAAATTACACGTATGAATGAGTGCAAATCAATATAGCAATATTGATTAAATGATTAATATAATAATTTAGAGATTGCTAAAAATGAGTTCATTGTAGACCTAATACAGTTTATTTAACCAAAAAATTCGTTTGATGAAGATTGATAAATTGATTTTACAGCCATTTTATTTGGTATTCTTTGAAATCTGGCGCATAAATTGGTATATAAATATAAAACAGCATATGTTTGTATCAGCGTATATAATGTATGTATATAATGGGATAGATGTGTATATCAACATAACCAGCTCGAATTACATGGTTTATCAAAAGTGATGTACCTAAATAAAAGAGAAAATTGCATTAATCAATTTGCTATTATGTGGTTCTTTGATGATTGAATATGAGGATGCCTCTGAACGTGTGCTCTTTAAAGATGCATCAGGATAACAAATAACGGCTCAAATACACCAGGAGTACGTGTGATACCTAAAAATGAGTTGAACTAAGGGCTATAAAATGACTACCCGTTAAAACTAGTTACGTATATTGCACTTGAATCTGGAAAATTATTGTCGAACAGTTTGCGTATTACAATTATCGTGCTTAATGCACATTTTACGCTGTATGCAGAAAAATGTAACTCCAAATTAGAAACCATTCTATCCAAGGCTTTGTTGAATTCACTAATGAAACATATTGACTTGTGGTAAAAGCAGTCACTGCCACACAAATTTTAAAAGCCGATCTGATTTTGTGTGCATTGAGCTCCTAGTCGGTAAGGTCTAACGTACCCTAGTGAACAACAGGTGCGTTCAGCTCGTTGATGCTATCTACCATGTCTATTTGGCACCTGTTATTGTGTAATTGTCTGTCGAATTGTTAGTGCTGCTCAGTAGCACATCTTCTGATTCTATATGTCTAACTTGAGGTAACACTAGTATTATTCGATCCTATTCTGATACAATATAATGAAACAGTGCCTAAACTATCTCAAATTCGTAGCAATATAATATAAATCATATTATTAACTATAATACATTTTCCGTTAACTGTCACTTGCACATGAATAATGTGCAAATGATGCGTTGACGGGCGACAATAACACCTAGGGTGTGGTGAATGTTGTATTTCAAAAAGCTAGACCACACGTAATTAGCACTGCATCAGCTCGATTATATGATTTTTACACGTGTTGTGTGAAACATGACTTCCTGTAGAACAAAAATAAGATTTCGAGATAAATGACAAACCTCATAGGAGATTTTAGCGTATAACTATTATTCTGTGTAAAATTAATTAAAAAAAGCATTTTGCACAAACAATATTTGATTGATAGTCCATGGCAAATGACAAAAGCAACATGAGACTAAGCTATTTGTTCGCGAAACGACTCCAATTCAATTAAAAGCTCGAAGTCAACTTTGCGTCTCCAACTACTAGCCAGTTAAAATTTTGTTTGTTTATTTTATGTATTAGGTAAAATATTCATACAACCTCTTTCAACTCAAGTGTGTAATGTAAATAGATTTTGTGGTATACTAAAGCATCGATTCTCTACAGACGACGTAACACAGTCATATTGGTATAGCTTCGACCGCTATAGCGATAATCTTATGACTTAGCATCAAATGTGACTGTTACGATTCATTGTGTCAAAGACGTTTGGCGTTGTATATAGGTAAGATTACAAGGACTTGCATTTAGAATTGACATTGTTTTGCACCATAGCAATAATGTCAACAAAAACACTCTTCAAGCTATATGCATATAAAGTTATCCCTGATAATATCTATCATATATGCATTTATTCATTATGAAATGGCTATCTGCTGAGAATTGTATAAGTTCTTTAAATAAGGTTTGCAAGCTTGAGATAAACACTTATTCTATTGTATTCTATCAAACACACAACTCAGCAAAACCACTGCCATTTACAAGTCATAATGGGTTTCTACCTTTCATTTATGTATATAATGAACATAAAATATAACAGGCGGCTCTCATCTCCTAGTAGAGTTGCATGGTTTGCACAAGAATGGGGCTGTCAGACGCACAATATTTATGCTGTCGTAAACAAAACATTGGTACAGCTTTCCCCAAATGCATGTAATCAATGACTGTTCAAGTTAGTTCTTGTTTCTTTAGGGGAGTACACCCGCGTAAGCATAAATTGAAAGCGAAATCCAATTGAGGAAGGTGTTTTGTGCTTACAGGCAACTCAACAGAGGATGCTAGCACAATGGTTAAAAAGAAACACATAATTGGAATCAACTCTTCACAGTTGAAATAAAAAGGAAAACTCTCAAGATCAGCAAATCCATATTAATATGAAAGAGAAGGGAAGGCATTTATAACGCCGGCTGTTTCAGCAACAGCTTCATACTCTTTTCTGCGTTTTATCATAATTTTGGAAATCTTAGTGTAATTAAATCAATCCCGTATCGTATAATCGCATATATTTTTGCATGCTAAGAATCAAAATATATTCAATTTTGTATTTTGGATGGCGTACCTACTAACTAGCTATTTCATGCACGACTAGACGAATAAGCGAAAAGCCAGCTAGAGGGTAACAAGCAGACACAAGAGGAATGTTTATGTCGCATTACACCTCGCACTTAAATATTTGTGTATTCATGTATTGGTTGTGTATATGCTCCCGCGTCATTCTAGATTTTATGAAACAGCACCAAATGTTAATATCAAATTAGATGATAATACAATGGTGGAACCAAAAAATATTTGAATAATCCAGCACACTCGTGGCCATTTACATAGAAAATCAGATTGGTGTAAGATACGCTTACTTCAGCATAATGTTTCATGCATGGTTCTTTTATTTTAATTAATGATATCCATTTTTACATTGGTAAAATTCTTATTTTTTAAATTTAATTCCCTTTTTATTTAGATGTTTAGGCTTTACTAGAAATTCCATAATTTTGATATAATTCGACCAGATAAAATGTTGGGATTTGGCGATTGGACTAGTTTCACCCTAACGAATTGGAAGCAAGTAACATAATTGGAGCTTGAATTTGGCCGCAGTAGTTAAAGTTTACAAATATCCCAATGAAAATATAAACTGCGAAGTTTAACCGTCTATCGTTACACCAAAATGTTAAGATTTAATACGTCTATAAATGTACTTCAACTATCTTTCAGTATTCGTGTAAAAATTAATTAATTTTAAACACAGCAACAAGCACATTGACAACTTCAATTAGAATTGGAAAAATTATATCTGCCAAGTGTTAAAATTGTATGAAAAAATGACCATTCAATTTCAGACAATAAAAAATTGGCTCTTGTCAATTTTGCTAAGCTAGATTTCGAAATGGAAAACAATCAAAATCAAGTGTGTTTAATATGAAAGACAACTAAATTGAAGATAGATAGGAGAAATTAACCGAAATGGAGATGGTGCGTTAAAATATTATGATGAGTTGCCTTTTAAACAGAGTTTAACTGGATCTGTGATATGCCTGAAATGATTTAGTCATACTAAGCATGGAGACTACCGTTTCAAAGAAGATAACTACAAAATAAACTTAGCAAATAAAATAGTATTAATCAAAGAAATTCCGATAATGTAAGAGTTGTAGATGGATAATATATTCATTGTAACGCAGGTACGCTTTACTTGCAACTTTCACTAAATATTTATTTTATCCGTAAATCATGATGCTGTTGATACATTCCATGTTAACATGAAATAAGTAGAGCTGATATATGTGTATGATATAATAGTTATTACTCATAATTTTATTAAAGCCTGTATTCGGAAAGATATGCATATGAATTTTAATCTGAAAACATTATAGAAGTATCTGTCTCTGATAATTTATTTTTTGGCTACAGCATACCTAATGATAATTTTATGTAATTGCATATTTTCTTCATTCTTTAGCATCTTTTGAATACGCCCAATTATCAAATAATGAAGACTAATAGAAAGACAGCGAAAATAAACCATTCTCTCTGACAAATTGTATTAATAATGAAATTAAAAAAGACTTTTAATGTTTTTATCACGCCATGATCAGTTAATGGCAGAACATACAAACCTTGATTTAAATCATCGTTATCATTATCAATTCACCAGGTAGCGCGTTGATTTTCAATAATGAAAAATTGGGAGTGGCCAATTAGAACTTTAAATCTATGCATTTTAAATTTTTTACTTAGCGGTATTTATTGGTTTTACTGTGAGCAAATAGCTTTTACTCTTAAACGGAACTCTTTTCATGACCTTTTGAGGAGTGTATGGTGTCTGTGAAATATATTGTGTATGTATTTGTAAAGCGGACAAAACCGAGTTTCAAATTTGATGTGATTCTAACTTTGTTTTAATGCCATGTCCTCCTTGAAGTAGCAGATGTTGAAGTGTTAAATATTTTTCCCACACTCTAAAAACCGACTGAAGATGTCTGATTGATGCAAAAATCACACATTTCTTAAATAAACTTGGCTGGTCTGTAAACATGGGCTCCATATTGCTTATATTAAATCGATCATGATTAAGTGATATTATTTTTGATAATAACGGCATGGTCATTATTGTTTCTGTCAGTTAATCTTCTATGAATACAGAAGCCAAACTATGACCTACAGTTAAATTAAACTTCAAAACTACATATGATGTACATAGAAAATTATTTGAACTAATGTGCATTATCTGACATAATATATGTCTACGAATATAGAGCCAAAATGATGCATTATGCCAATGGCTAAGTTTGATGAAAAGTTTTGAGTCTAAGATGCTTGGATTTTGCAACCAATAACATTTTACAACTTCATTTTCTTATTTAAATTAGCTAAAACTGTACTTATGCATTGACGTTACTCAACCTTACCGAAATTATATTTCTATTTTTTGCATAGTATACGAAAACAGTTACATCAGGTTAGATGCTAAAAGAATTTGCCAATTCGCCGTTATTTTATTGTACTGCTGAGTTCAAATAGCTAATATGTCCAAAACGTGCTGCACATTTACTTTTATTTTGGCATTTGTTCAACAATCGTGTAGATTTGCGTATTAAATCACTATTCGCTGTTATCTAGTTCATTTTTTTTAGATTTCATTGTATTTGATTTTATTTTTCCACGCTATACATACTCTTCTAGAGAACACGTATTGCAGTTAATCCAGAATAATGTAGATTTTTCGCAAAATTATTGTAAAACAATCCGATTATTATGAAACAGATTATTAATAGCATCATCCGACCGTTTAGATTGGATACATTATGTTAGATTTCTACACCATTTCAGCAATTTTATTGCTCCGATTAAAACCAGACATTGTTTATTGGGTCATACACGAACAATATGTTACATTTCTACATTGAGAAATATATCAAGGCATCCTGTTTATAAAATAAATTTTTACTTGTTTTTAATAAATATGATTTTTATTATAAAGTTAGAATAAATCCTACATAACTAAAATAATCATTTAATGTTCACCAGTCCATTTTTGCCCGATGTTTTCTTGAATGCAGAACTAAATTTTCGAGTAAGATTACAAGATTCCTTATAACATTCAAATGCGAAGTTATATTTAGGAATTGAACACGGGTATTAACCAGATTTCCCTGTTAGAGGTAATTGAAATCTGAAGGAAACTTAGTCTGTCAACAGTAATCAAACGCAAGAACGCTATTTTGATATATTCAAACATCATACTTAATTTGTGTCGCTTTATTTAAAAAGTAACAGAGGATTCGTATGTGAAGAGAAGAGTTACAATTTAACAATAATTGATTGCGCGGGTGGTGGTAACAATTCTTTAAATCAAGTTTGCGAGCTTGAAGTAAACACCAATCCCATTGTATTTAACCAGTCGTCGAACAACATAACAAAACTACCGCCAGCCGCAACGCACTGACGCGTTTCGACCTTCCATGATCATCATCAGAGTACGACGGCAAACTGACTATCGAGGATCAAACCGCATTGAATATATATGGAAATCAAATTTAGATATGCGGCTCTCACCTCTAGCAGTCTCGCATACATTGAACTTGACTGGAAATGTCGGCTGCACAATTTCTATGCAGTCACGAACATTAACTGTTTGCAGCTTTCGCCACATATACATATATAGGCAATACAATTTATCAATAATTGATTGCGCGGGTGGTGGTAACAATTCATTAAATCAAGTTTGCGAGCTTGAAGTAAACACCAATCCCATTGTATTTAATCAGTCGTCGATCAACATAACAAAGCTACCGCCAGCCGCAACGCACTAACGCGTTTCGACTTTCCATGGTCATCATCAGAGTACGACGGTTTCATTTGTAGAATATATACAAAAAAACAATAGCATGGAAACCTTTTTTAAATTGACTAGAATGCAAAAGTTCAAATCCCAACTTTTCCGAATCTTTATATTTCCTAGAGCTATCTTAATGATCTCCCTATGTTAAAGAATGCAAAATCCACAAATGCGTCATTTCACGAGTTTCAAAATGTGGCAGATTATAATAGAAGTACGAAGTTAGTAAAAATAAATAATTCCGCAACATTCTTCGAAACCGGAATATGTTAGAAAATGGCATTTTTTGATAGTTTCGCGGGGAGTGTGGTTAGATTGACTGTTTTACCTGGTCTGGTTTGTGTGCAACGGTCTGTTTAATATAACCGGGATTAATTAAGACATCAATTTGTCTTATTGCCTGCACTTTAATTTTATCTATCACATAGAAGACACCACTCAGACGCAAGTATCTTGTTCATTTTTAAAAAAAATTTTAGATGTGTTTTGCATCTTTCAGGGGTCAAAATTCATTATGTGAGTTAGTTTTTTGCCTTTCTTCCTTTGATTTTGATTCAAGCATAATATTTTTACGCCACTATAGATTTGAATATCATGCCGCCTTGAAAATTGATCTCTCCTTTTATTGGTTTTTGATTTTGAGTTTCCAAGCCATGTAGAAATGCGTCTAAGTTACAAGAAACATTTTCAAACAACTTATAGAAGTTTTATATGGCTGAAATTTAAACTAACGACCAATTGGCTATACGGTGTGGCGCAATATTTTACGTGTATGAGCAAAGAGTTTGTTTGCCTCATAGCCATTAATTACACAAAAACCCGATGAACAGTTTACAATTTGAAGTGCGCTTCTCAATTCGAAAGCTCACTTTTAGTCTAGAAAATCTGCCAATAATATATTAATACTGGTCATTAAAATATATTACTAGCCGTGTTTAACACTATGCCATCTGACTTATTTTATTCTCGTAGTGGCAATTGTTGTTGCTCCAGCTATTATTTACGGGTGTTTTAATGTCAGACGGATATTTTTACATTGATAAATGTTATTAATTTGTCAATTATTGATTTTCCTATTTTGCTGTTTGTTAAATGAAAAGTATTGTCTACATTTTGTTGAAATCATTTCATTAGTCGCTGATTCTGCTTAACGTGATAGGTTTCGTTATTTGCTTACTTCTGGAAGGTAATGTGCCATTCCATTTCAAGTTTATTGGATTTCAATAAAAAATGTTGAGTTGTGGAAATTGACGTGCGAATCGAGATTATACTTTCCGTTCATGCTGCCTTTGATTTATCCTTCTGGTCACAACTGAACTAATTTGTTACTAGGTTCGCAAAACCTAATACATACTTGCATATATATTAGTTATTCGCAACAAACAGTATTTAACTGTAATATATTGATTGTTTAATTTGTTTGTCTTCATTAATTCAAGGCAAACAAAAAATCGGTATTGCTATACTGGATACGATGGGAGGTATCAACAGTTGAACGAAATTTAGCTTCACAATATATGCTAGGCTATTAGGTAAATAAATAAACTTTACGTGCAACAAATTATGTTGAGTATTGCAATAACTGACAGTATTCAAGTATGTATTAGGTGTTGCGAACCTAGTAAGATATTAGTTCAGTTGTGACCAGAAGTTTATTCCAAAGACAGCATGAACGGAAAGTATAATATCATTCACATTCGTTTCGTGCTTACTGGCGACTCATCAGTAGGAGCCGTTATTACGCCCTTTAACCACTATATATTTGGGTGAAGAATGTAGTATAATAGGACGATACATTTCTCACCCAAATATATAGTGGTTAAAGGGCCTAATACAGGCTCCAACTGATGAGTCGCCAGTAAGCACGAAGCGAATGTGCATGAGCTTATACTTTCCGTTCATGCGGTCTTTGGTATATACTTCTGGTCACAACTGAACTAATTTGTTACTAGGTTCGCAACGCGTAATAAATACTTGCATAAATATTAGTTCTCCGCAATAAACAGTATTTAACTGGCAGTATTGTTTTGAAAAACGCAGTTGAAAACTGTATATGTGCCATTTAAGTGGCAATTTAAGGTAATTCAAAATAGCAAATACACTTTTAAACACATGAACAAAAATTTGTACAATTCTAAATAAATATATTTCGTATTGGAACCGCGTTGCATACATATTTTTTATGCTATACTAAAGATTGTATAATGTGGCAAAGGAAATTCATCCAGTTGAAAAATTTCGTACATTTTTAAAACTCTTTTTATGCGACACTGAATTTTGCTGCTGACTGGGCTCGAGCCGCTGCATAATTTCTTCTAAATTAGTTAATCTACATATTGCACCACTTTGATGCTATTTACACACAGTTTTAGGTTATATACAAATTATTTTCCTTTAGGTGGAGCTTAGGTGGCATCTCTTTAGACTGTTCTTATCTGAAAATTTTGTGAAGTGTACGGTTATATGACGCAGCGTATTGGGTCACAGACTCCAAAGCAAATGTGCCCAGGTTCGTTACCCGTCCACGGGAATATTTATAATTAGTACTTGAGGAATTGTCAATAATGACAAAAACGACCTACCGGAAGAATTCCTGTGCTGACTTAAAAATTTCTTTACTTATACTGCAAAATCTCTACATAATTGTATTAGTGCTTATATGAGACTCGCAATCTTAACTTGAATAACAGTCATCATCACTCGCGAAATCTATGATTGTTTAATTTTATTGCATCTGTCTAAATATGTTTGCCCACTGGTACAGTTAAAATTATAGATGACTTCATATGCAAATTTGCGTTACAAAATAGTTAGGGGAAGTTTCGTGATGGCGGAACGCAATCTATATTTCTTGTGCTTCATTGTCTCCAAACCATTGTTTAGTAAGTTATTAAACACCGGTATCATTTGTGCAAAAATTCGCAACAGGTTTATACTTATATATATAAAAAGTTTTGAGTAATTATAAGTGATAAAAAATTTTATGCTCACTATCCAAAACAATCTGGACAGTCACGCAAACAAATACAGAATTCACTATTACACAATCTCGTTACTAAGCCATATTTTTATTGTAGGTGGAAGTAGCTGTGGAAATTTTAATATTGCATTGACCAAATTGGACAAAAACTTTCAAACTATACTCAGATTAGTAATTTATTACCGGCTTCAATTGATTAGACAACCATTTGCGAAATTCACGTTTTGTTGTAATTTTCTAAGAAACAATAGGACTTGTAGTAAAATTAGATTTTTGCGTCTTCGCAAAAGCATACGAATGTGTATCTGTGTTTCAACTGGTCTCAGTTGTTTGTGTTCTACATGTGTGAATTATTTTTATTCTAGCAAGTAGAATATGTCACTTGAAAGAATCCTTACTCGCAGTTCCAGTTCCAAATTGCGAATCAGAATTCAAGTCTTCAGCTTAGAAACATATGCATCACGATCTATGACGACCAAACAAGACACAATGTCTTCTGAAAGAGTAGCCCGGTTACAGTCTTTGGCCAATTCTCGTAAAAATGCCATGTAGACTTTAATGGGGGAAGATTTCGGTTACTAAGGCAATTAGGATTTTAGCATCATATGTTGACTGGCTTTACATTAAAACATTGCTCGTTATTATAATTGTTTGCTTTTAAATCAGAGAATTAATCCAAAATATATTCCAGCCCTGCTTCTGATACTAAAAGATACATTCCGTCAGAATTACAAGAAATCGCTCCAAATCGAAGAGCCTCGCTTTGTAAACAAGTCAGTAATTTCTCTGATAAATTAACTGTAGATTTATTTGAATCAGGCTGCTTGATATGGAGAGAATACTCTAAGCCTACCAGAAGTTGCTTGCCGAGATTAACAAACCACGCCATTACAAGATGTTGAAAATTTTACTTTCGTAAACAGATTTTTGAAAAAGTAGACTGCTTTGACGAACGAAATATTGACCAAAAAATTTCAATGGGAATATTGGGTGTGTGTAATACCTCTTTTGTTGAAACATTATCTGAACCAATTTTTATGAAAGCCATTAGACATTTAACGATTTTATCTTTATTTTATTTTTCACAATTTAATTCTGGACTCACCCGTTTGACACATCAAGGTTCAACAAAACTTGCTATAGCATCAATTTCAAGTCAGAACATAAGAAAGAAGAACATCTCAAAAAGTTAATTTTAAAATAATTAAAGATCCACTTTACAATAAGCCAACCTTGTCTTTAAATGTGACATCACTCTTTATTAAGGTTACTTTATAAGAAATTAAATTAATAACACAGGAGTTGATGAGAATGAAGTGTTCAAACTTGCCTATTGACAACGAGGATCTGAAAGATCTTATCCTCAAGGGTGCACGTAATCTACAGTTTTACTTTAAAAATCAAAATATTTACAAACAAATGTTTTTGCAATAGGGGGTTGCATTGTGACAATCCAAGCAAAAGTTTATAGGCACCACGTATTAGTTGGTGCAAACCTAGTAACAAATTAGTTTATTTGTGACCAGAAGGATAAACCAAAGACAGCATGAACGAAAAGTATAATCTCGTACACATTCGTTTCCTGCTTACTGGCGACTCGTCAGTAGGAGCCGGTATTCCGCCATTTCATCGTTATATATTTGGGTGAGGAATGTTGGATAATAGGACGATACAATCTCCTAGACGAATGTGTAAACCTGCATTAGTGAAGCTAACGTCAGATAAGTCTCGACAGTGTGACTTCAAAGCTAACTCATCAAATATATATATATATATATATATATATATAACGGAGTCTGTAAAGGACGCTAAATCTATAACTATTGTGTCAGAAACTGATACCAAAATTATAGTACCGAAAAGGTACATGGTACTAACACTACAGTTGCCGAGTCGGTACAAGGTAACAACATGAAAGATATCAATGTATACTATAGTTCACCAAAATTGAGAATTACAACTAATTCTGGGCACCTGTTATTCCAGTAAATCCATACACTCTGGGCTTGATCGATATCAGCTATCACATTTTGCGGTGAGCATGACATCATTCAGTTCAATATATAACAGTTAAATACTGTTTGTTGCGGAGAACTTATATATATGCAAGTTTGTATTATGTGTTGCGAACCTAGTAACAAATTAGTTCATTTGTCTTTGGTTTATCCTTGTGGTCACAAATGAACTAATTTGTTTCTCGGTTTGCAACACCAAATACTTACCTGCATACATATTAGTTCTCGCAACAAACAGTGTTTAACTTTTATTTGCACCAGTTTGCCAAAAGTTGACCCAATTCCATTATAGAGATCTGCGAGTTATACAGAATTTAGTGGACAACAAGCTTTTATTCTTGCCTAACACACCAACTTTGGAAAAGTTCTTGGAAGAAACAAATAATGTAATTACCAACATAAAATTCATAATGGTAGAAGAGTCGAGTTACACATTGCCTTACCAGGACAAACAAATCAAATCGGGAGAAAAACTGATGTGTTGCATTGGCTTTGCTCAAGTATTCCGCATTCGCTTTGTACTTAAATAATTAAAATTGAATTTGGTGAACAATATGGCTAAACATACAAGGGGGTTTTGTTTTTAGCTTAAAATAGTGGAAGATTTTTCCAATCTGAAAGAGTCATTACAGAATAATGGATACCCCAAGCGGTTAATTGACGTTAACATTAAACCCAGAAAATTTACAACAACAGAAAGATAAAGTTTCGATTTATTCAAATTTCCAAGTAGGCATCGAGTTTTTCTTCTATTTGGCTGGGTGCAGATTCGCCCCTTTCTTCCAAAGGCTTCAACATTGTTCATACTAACCACTGGAAATGAAGTACGATCTCACCTTCGTTGACTGGTTAGGTTGCAAATCTTCCTTTCCGGAATCATCAGCAGGCCCTAATTACACATACATAGAACAGTTCTCACACAAGAAGATTTAAGCAAATTATGTAACCTCGTTCCGAAACAGTTTTATTTATATATTTAAAACAACTCTATTGACTAACTAATGGTTTTAAACAAAGCATTGGTCTCAGTGACTAAACTCTATATATGCATATGCATGAGCGCATGAAAATCCCACTCAAAAAACACTATATATATATATATATATATATATATATATATATATATATATATATATATATATATATATATATACCTGATATAATATTCAGATTATACTGGTAAAATTCTTATGATCGAAATCCTGTCATGAGACTTCAAATCAATAAATTATACATGTAAACTAATATCCCTTGTGTTCCTCAGTAATAAATCATTAGTTGCTCAGTTGAAATGAAAACAAAAAAAGTGGAATAGATAAAATTAACATTATTTTGTAAAACATTCTTGTTGAGATCTTAACATCCTAATTTCTTTAAAGTTTAACTGCTCAAAAACAAAAATTACATCTTCAGTATACATCTTTTTCCAAGTGAATGATTTGAAGGTTTTTGAATTTGTATTATATATATCCTATGCCAGAATGGTTTGATATTTGTTTTGGGGAGCTAATAAATTTGTCTATTTATTCCAATTTTATTTCTAATTGTATACAATATGGGCATTCGTCTGTTTTTAGCTTATTTCCTGTGTCTTAGGCATACCGTCTGTTTGAGTCAATTGTGCACATGTGTTTTCTTGCATAAGAATTTTCTCTTTTGTTTATTTTAGTTCTGTATTTCTCGTATGTGCGTGTTATTTGGGGATTGTACAGCTTCGCTTTCTTGCCAATCTCGTAGTATCTTCTTGCTGTGTGGCGAATTTTTTTCTTGTCTGTTCTTTTGTTCTCCTGACCTCGTTGTGGCTTCCTTTTTTGCTAATATTGCATTCATTTTGCCTTTGTGCAATTTGAAAATTTTGTATAATGAATTGAACCATCTAGTTGTCTGGTGTCTCGTCTAAACTTTGACTTCTCATCTATAATTTATCTTATGACTGAGTTAAATGCATTCATATATAGAATAGCAATTCTTTACCCTTTGACTTGTCTAGCCAGTGGCTTAGTTTTAACAGTTTGAAGAGTTTGAAATTCATCTGTATGTCACCCTTAGTGAGTTTGAATTCCGCTGGAGCTCTCCCAATACTGTTCTTCTGAACTGCATACTTCTGGTTTTAATTCTCCTGCAATAAATTCATCGGGGTTAACATCTTTTCTTGGGTCATTATAGAAGTTTTCAAATGAATACTCCGAAATCGTTTTAGAGGTAGAGAATTTTGCTCCAATTGATAGCATTACATTTTGATGCCTTGAGTGAATAAGTCTTTAAAATAACGCTTTCAGCAATGGTCGGAAATTTTTAATTGCCCGGACGTTTATCTAAATCCATCTTGAGCTTTTTCATTAATTTATATGGCTTTATATTTATAAATGTCTCTATCTTATCTGTGAACGCATTCAGATCCTTTTTTGTCGAATGCCTCCTTTCTTTCTCCAAACGGTTGAATTTACTCTAAATGTCCACTTACTTTGAAATGTTTTCGTCAATCACATATAACAGAAGCTGCTTTATTAACTAGTTGGTAGCCTTTGATAGTCTCTACGACAGTGTTTCAATAAATCTTTAGGCACAACATCTGATTATATGTGGAGCATGAAAGAGAAGCCTGGTAAATAACGTAGCTTAGCGAATTAGGAAGATATGCACCGAGTATAAGATCGAAACAGATATAGAACATTTGCAGAAAATCTCTAAAATGAATCATTACCCGGAGAAATTAATTGATGTCGACATAAGTCTACGGCCGGTTTGTGTATCTTTAACTAGACATAGGTTACTGAATGAAAAATTAGCAAAAAATAGGTAATAAAAGAATCAGTGGAACAAGAGAACAGGCAAGAAACAGATGTGCTGCAAAGCAAGAAAATACTACGGGCTTGGCAAGAAACAGAAGCTGGATAATCACCAAAAAATTCGAACAGTTTGACATCACAGAACCAAAATAAATAAAATATAAGAAATATATGCACGAGAAAAACATGTGCAAACGTTACTGAAACACGGTAAATTTAGCTCATATTGGCGACTAGTTGATATTAAACGAATAACGAGATTTCATAAAATTATGAATCAATTGAAAAAAACGGACACATTTAATAGCTCCCAATACAAATCTCAAAAATCCACACATGTGATATACATAATATAACCACAACAAAATTTCATTCATTTGTTTAAAACACAAAGTATACTCAAAATGAAATCTAAATTTTTGTCTAATTAAGCTTAAGCGAATTAAATTAAAAAGATCTTAGCAAGAATATTCACCGTCAACTATTCAATCTGTATCTTTCTTTCTACTGCATGATTAGTGATATATATATATATATATATATATATAATGTCCATTGTTATCTCCAGAAATAAATCATAAATTTTTAAATAGAAGAAATCATACACATAGAATTTATTAATGATAATTTATTGGTTAACGATTTTAGTTTTGTCGTGCGAAAATATTTCGATTAAGCTTCAATACACAAACATATATTTCGAGCTAATTATAATTTCAGTTTCATCCTCGCCAGTCAGTTTGCCGTCGTACTCTGATGATAATCATGTAATGTCGAAACGCGTCAGTACATGTGAATGGCGGAAGTTTTTCTATGCTGTTTGACGATTGGTTAGAAACAATAAGATTTGTTTTTTATTTCCTGCTCGCAAACTTGATATAAAGAAATGATAGTGCTACCCACGCAATCATTTATTGTTTAATTAATCACCAGCTATGTTTCATTATGAGTGTCCAGGATAACATTTTCATTTTTTGTAAGGTTTTATGATGACTCGAATCGCATGTTCAAAGCTCTAAGCATCAAGACGTAGACCTTCATAGCTAATATATGCTTCGTCCTCCTTTAAGCCGTCGTAACATGAAAGATGACCAGCGCAAATACTTTTTCTTTAACTGTCTAACCTATAAACATATGGCGAAACCTAAATATAGTTAGAGTTCATGACTGAAAAGGTACTGTCCAGCCGAAATTTCCTGTCAAGTACAATAAATGTGATACCTCATGAGGTGAGAGCCGCATATATACTCTTCTTAGATATATATATATATATATATATATATATATATATGCATTGTGTTTTGATCCTAGTTAGTTAATTTGCTGTCGTACTCTGGTGATGGTAATGGAAAGTCGAAAATAGTCACGCACACGTATCGCAGAATAGGTGTTAAAAACCATGTCCGCAACCATAGGATGAAATTCAACAAGCCATCCTCAATCCGTCAATATAAAACAAGCGCCATGACAACTTTTGTATCAATAATAAATTGTGCTATAATGACAGGATCAAATTGAATACATGTCTTAAATTAAATAATTAGAGATGGCTACTTAGAAATTTGGATTAAATGACATACCAAATAAAATCCACATAAATAAAAGAACTTTTTAAAAATTTTAATTATTGAAAACAAAGGACAACGTTTATTTAAACAAATTTTACCACTATAACTATACGCAATATCCTTTTCTCAGTTAGCTTGAAAAACCGGTGATGGCTAGTTATAACACTTGGAAGAAATGGGTACAAATTAGATATATTTCAAGTTAATACTGACCATAAAACTTTTGGTATTTAATAACTGAAAGTTGCACGGAAAACGCCTCTTCGTTGTTGTAGCTGATGAGTTGCAAGACTAAATAAAGTGATCAGTACATAAATTCCTATCTGATGCAATTCTGAACATTAAATGACAACTAGCTCTTAAGGACGACATCAGCTTACTAGATTAATTTTCTTGACTAACTTATGTAATTCAATGTTTTTACCGAAAATATACATATATATATTTGCGGTATATTTGCAGATATAATAACACAATTAACTACACTACCTGAATCGTTTAACTAATTATTGACTGAAAGATTATGGTTTGAATCAACGCAGACAAGACTTCAAAAAATAAATCAGCTTTAATTTTTATTGATTAAACCAAAAGTTTATTTTCGAGCATTCTATGTTTGTGTACGTGTCTGTAGTGAAATCATAATTGTCTATTGAATACATGAAGTTAAGCTATTACATATTACACGTTTAATGAATTGCGAATAGAAAGATGCTTAACTATGTTTTAGTTTTATTTGATAAGATAATTTGTCGATTTTTTGTGACTGCAAAAGAACTGTCGTAAATAATTTTCATTTTACCTCAAATGTTTATTTCAATGTTATGATAAAACGTTCGCATGGATAGTTCCAATGCAGTTAATCTAATACTTATGATTTAAAATCAAATAAAGGTACCCATAACAGAAAATTATAATTCATAATTTTATTGTGCACCTGACTCATTTTCGACATTTTAAAATCACAATCAAACAACTTATTTATGCAAGTATCTAGTCATTTTTATTATGTCAATCACATGGCTGAGGACCGTAAATTTGGATTGTGTGCGAAGCGACACAATTAAAAGATAATGCTTTTGGGTGTGCGGTTTTAAAAACTGTTTTCATGTTGCCTTTCTTAATCGCTTTTATGATTTTTGTTATTTGGACGAGAAAAATCAATAAGTAAGGAGTTAAAGATTTCTTCCTCTGAATGCAAAAATGTTTCTCTATCAGGAATTCATTCACTACCGCATTTATGGTAAAAAGCATTTTGATAGGCTGGCATAATCTATTTTATTCAAAGATATTAACGTCAGGCTCCACATTTAATCAAGCAAATGAACGAAAATTATTTAAGTAGTTAAGTTCTTTAAAACCTGTTGCACAAATTCAGGTAAAAATGTCATAGATCTAATGAAACACTGTCAAGTTCAGCCACTTTTGTGCATTTATAAATCAAGTAGAGAAATAAATCGCGTATTGAATCATACATTTGTAAACTGTGTCTAAACAACAGTTAAGAAAGGACATTTCTTTTCGCGCTGTCTCAATTCGACACCTATATCTAGAACTTGACAGTCAATTTTTGCAGCAATGTTGATTAGATTCTTTTGAATACATATATGCAAAACAAGCAGGATGCGGGAAACACATGTACAAAGGATTCACCAGTTTGTATTTAACTTATGTGAAAACTTATTTCGATTATTTATTTGTGTGTTTAGTGTATTGAAACTGACTACTTCCACTACAAAAACTTATTTTTCGTTTATTTTCATTTAAAAGACACCTGAAAATCCACGTAATTCCTTCACTTCTGTAATGATGCACCAATACAGACGGATTCTTATGTATTTCTCAAAGCGAGAAACAGAAAATAGTTACGCATAGTGGAAGATGTCAGGTGCAACATCCTTAATCCACAGTAAAAGGAACAAATTAATTTTGTTCATAAGTGCTTTATTAACTGGTAAAATATATAACAGTTAGAAACTGTTTGTTGCGGAGAGCTAATTTATACGCAAGTATGTATTAGGTGTTGCGAACCTAGTAACAAATTAGTTCAGTTATGACCAGAAGAATAAACCAAAGACAGCATAAACGGAAAGTATAATCTCATGCACATTCCTTTCGTGCTTACTGACGACTCATCAGTAGGAGCCGGTATTACGCCCTTTCACCCACTATATATTTTGGTCAAGAATGTGGGATAATAGGACTGTGCAATCTCCTAGACGATTGTGTAAACCTGCAATAGTGAAGTTAACATCGTATAGTGTACGACAATGCGACTTCAACGCAAACTCACACCATATAATATATATTCAGAGTCTGTAAAGGATACTAACACTATGGCTATTGTGTTAGTAACCGACACCAACATTATTGTACCGAAAAGGTACATAGTACTAACACTATGGTTTTCGGGTCGGAACATGGTACCAAAATGATTGATATCAATTTATGCTATAGTTCACCGAAATGGAGAATTACAACAATTTCTGAACACCTGTTACTGCAGTAAATCAATAAACCCTGGCCTTGATCGATATCAGTTATCATATTTCGCGCTGGGCATGACATCATTCGATTCAATATATAACAGTTAAATACTGTTTGTTGCGGAGAACTATTATATATGCAAGTATGTATTATTTGTTGCGAACCTAATAACAAATTAGTTCAGTTATGACCAGAAGGATAAACAAAAGACAGCATGAACGGAAAGTATAATCTCATGCACATTCGTTTCGTGCTTACTGGGTGAAGGGCGTAATACCGGCTCCTACTGAGGAGTCGCCAGTAAGCACGAAACGAATGTGCATGAGATTATACTTTCCGTTCATGCTCTCTGTGGTTTATCCTTCTGGTCATAACTGAACTAACTGGTAAAATGTTTGTGCATGCCTCAGCAAGTACGTTTCTCGATTTCTGCTGATCGGTGTACATGTTATGTACTGAATCCAACATAATCCCCCTTGACATATGAATTACAAGATATTGCAGTCGAATGAAGTTCTGACGAAAATAAAATGGGCTTTTTATAACTTTGTTGCATAGGCCTCCTTTATAATAATGTTATGCGTCAATACATATTCTACTCCTCAATTTAAATTATATATCTACACAAGCATAACTTAAATTTTATTAGACAAACTCGATAGAGATAGCTTCGTCCAGAATTGAACTAATTATTTTTTAATATTTTGGAATTACGGATTGCTTGTTTCTGGCAAGAGTGAAGCTATAAAATATTCGAATATGACATATTTCTTAATATAAAATGTATTCCCAATATATCATCAGTCATATTCATTAAATGAACTAACAGGCATCAACTTGGTTACCAATTATTTATCACACTTATACTCCTGAAAACTCAAAAGAAACTGACATCAAAACATAAATATTGTATACATATGAATTCAAAACTTTTTTCTGGAATATTTTAACTCTTTGTTTTAGAAGATTAACATATCCTGCTAATAAAAAACAGGCACTGCATCACCTGGGAATATGTTATTGAATTAAAACGTAATAACAGGTCATTATAATATATGTTGTCGTTATAAATTATATGATATAGACAGAACACGTTATTCATTAACTGGACTGGTTTCGTCCTCTGTAGTCACTCCTAAATAGTAGCCAGAATTTTCTCGTATGTGATTAGAACCCAAAAATACCTCGTTCAAATTCATGAAACTTATCGACTATGCAACTATTGCCATGAAAACCCGCAATTTTCAAGTTCATAGCAACTTTTATTAGCTAGTTTGACCTTCACGTCCAACGAGATACCTACGCGGTTTAACCTAAATATTTTTTTAAATTTACACTAATTGTAAAATAAGTGAAAATTGCATTCAATTTGCGAATTCTGTGGCGGAGGGGATAAATTGCATGCCATTATATCAAATACTTATGACTGAACTCCCGATCGTGGCAATTGTGCTTAGTCATGCTTAGAGTTCAAGAAAGATGTAATCAGTCTAGTAGACGAATTGCTTTTGCTATCTTATATAATGTTTATTTAATACCAACCACTTTCACATGCTCAGAGGCTGATTTTTTTTAAACTTAATTAAATATATGTTCTGAATGTGGCATGAGTTTTGTCTTGTAATGACAGTTTTGAATCCCTAGTTATATCTCCAATTTAAATGCGATATCAGCGTACACACAAATTATAGGAATAAAAACCAAAAAAAGTTAGCATATGAAATGATATTTGTCTGTAATTCGTAGCCTTGGTAGCCGAGAGGATGCGTTAAATGACTCTTAACTAAATGTTCTTGCGTTAGATTCATACCTGCGACAAATATTCGTATAAATAATGAGTTTTTAACAAAGAGGAAACCAGTATTAAGCATAAATGGCATTAACTATTTCAGGTATTGTTAGTTTGTACTATTTCTATTTATTCATATATATATATATATATATATATATATATATATATATATATATATATATATATACGATACCACTGTACACTCATTAAATGTTACCTGAAAGAAAACTTGAACTCCTTTGTTGGTTAAGCAAAATCTCATTCTAAACTATATTTTAAAGCATTTTAATCTTGTTTTGAGGTCTCATTATCAAAGAAATTCATCAAGCATTATATCGCCGTAAAATAAAAAAATAATGTAAGTTAACTATCCTGTTCAAACGAGTCAATTTTAAGTTACTTTTCTAATTGCTAGACTGAATTCTGTTGTTGTATTCATCATACACATATATGCCAAGAAATATAAATGTGCATAAACATATAAATATGCATATAAAAACGCATATATACACTTGTATTCACATATGTGGCTACAGTAGTTGAGCTGGGTTTCTTAAGATGCAGTGTAAATAATGAGAGAATACAAAGGTTAGCCTAATGCAGTATATCTCCGTTGTTTACGAAATTCCTTTATACATTAGAGTATGCAGATGTCATTCGTATTTCTAAAATTTCAATTACATGTCTCAATAACATGGACATTCTATTAATATTTCTGGATACTTCATTATATATCTTTTAAATTACTTCAATGTGGCTGTCACCGAAATGTATCGATGAATAATTCGTCTAGGTTATTAAATAATCTCGCTTTGTACTTAAATTTATTCATATTCTATATCCCTACGTAAATGTATTTTCTAATTTTTAAAAAAAATTTCTTTATTCTAAAACAAAGAAATTATGATATTTGATGGGGATGCGTATGATGGGAATTTCGAATAATCTAAATTAGATATTTTTGTTTGTGGACTTCCAATTTACCATGTATAGTTTGTGAATTTTCCTGCACTGAATCAAATTCATCTGTACTTTATCCGTTCTACTAAAATTATAAAATCTCTCCGTAAATTTCCCGTGGGATCTTTATTTATTTTATTATAGACCGATACATTTTTACACTGTTTATACATTTTGTTCAATTCTGGTCTGACTGATTCAGTAAACCCGTCGCTTAAAGTTTAACAACATTTGAACATATTAGTATTAAGGCGTTTTATTTTAAAATTAGGCTTGTACTATTTATTTTTATGATTCTACACAAGAAAAGCCTGCCCAACAAAGATTTTATTTTTTCTACGGTGGGTTTGTTGCACAATCATTTTGACCTCCATAATAATCTCGGCATTTGGCACATATTCCCTAGGAATTGCAGTATTCAGATTACATATATGTATTGAGTTGGACTGAGCTAAGAAGCGTTTAGAATGAATTTATTATCCATTTATATGCTGTGGCTATAATTTTATGCTTATAGACTAATAATGTCTAGGTTTAATGGTTTTTTTAACGTAACATTTATTTTATAATAATTAAAAACTGAATTTTACTTTCTGAATACAAGATTTATTGTCGTTCCAAAAAAGGATAAAAGAAAATCATTCTGACGAAAACGGAGCTATTAGCGACAGAAGTAATATGGAGGAGTTATAGGTCAAAACTCAATCAGAACTTTCGAAAAGTTTAAAATATGACAAAATAATATTGAAATAAATATAAAATTTATTTGCAGCCTATATTTCAAGCTAGTCAATATTGAAATTAAAAGCAGTCTACCTATAAAAATGTAATTAAATTCACATTTTGGCATTAAATACGGATTTTCAATTAAACAGACCTAC